>PVHP010025485.1:0-25396 GCA_004024765.1 Zapus hudsonius | reverse complement strand
AAAAAAAAAAAAAACACAGAAAGTCATGGCACAACACCGAGAGACCCTGCAAGATCCAGAATGGTAACCAGCTCCCAGATGGTAGCAAGTATAGTGCCGGAAGTCATTACATGAGCTGCCAGGGGAAATTGATCAGTGATATTTGGAGAAAGCCGATATCACTGATATAAAATACAGACTGTTTTCACAAGAATGTTGAACACACTGCTTTATGGTAGAGATCAGCAAGTCAAGAAGTGATCACCTGTGCAAAACCTAGGGGGTAATCAATGGCTTTCAAATTGGCTAAGAGATCCACTCAGTGGCAAGGAACCCTTAACTGGAATTGGGATCCAGGGAAAAATCTTATGGGGACAAAGAACCCA
Organism: Zapus hudsonius; assembly: GCA_004024765.1. NCBI lineage: Eukaryota > Metazoa > Chordata > Mammalia > Rodentia > Dipodidae > Zapus > Zapus hudsonius. Next base: position 25,031 of record PVHP010025485.1, on the reverse strand, counting down.
GGCTCCAAGGGGAAATTCCCACTTACCAGAGAACTACAGAGGCTACACTCAATAGAATCTTGCCAAATTAGCAACGTGTGTCTCATTTAACCTATACTGACCTCACTCTCCAATGGTAATTCTGTTTGTATTTTTCAGAAGGCAGTGAGAGAGCCATGGACAACCCAATTCCACCAACAAGCCATGGGATGATGGCTGACATCCCAGCAAGAGATGAACCAACCCTGGCCTATTGTGTAGGCCCTAAATGAACGCTATGAGGAAGTGGTGTGATAAACAAGAGACCTATCACCACAGCAAAGCAGATAACCCAGGATAGGTCAACTAGACAGACACTAACAATATCCAACACAGCCCAAAGCAGAAGATCTCAACAATAAAGCTGACTTAAAATTTGCCCACCATGTCTCAGGAAACTGAGCGGAAGAGGGGCAGAAAGAATGTAAGAGCCATGGTGGGGGAGAATATCCAGAGACATGGTCCCCCTCAGCAACAATACACAAAGTGAGGGGGATGGGCAAGGGAAACTGGCTACCTGTCATGGTTTGATCCAGGTGTCCCCCATAAACAAATGAATGTGTTCTGATTGATCGATCCTCAGCTGATGGCAGTTTGGGTTTTACAACCTCGCTGCTGGAGCTATGTTGTCAGGGGCAGATTTATGTGGTTATAAGCCAGTTTCCCTTTGCCAGTGTTTGGCACACCTTCCTGCCGCTGTTTTCAGTGCTGTGGTGGAGGTAATGTCCAACCCTCTGCTCATGCCATCATTTTCCCTGCCAGGATGGAATCTCCCCTCGAGTCCGTAAGCCAAATAAACCCATTCCTCCACAAGCCGCTTTTGCTTGGGTTCTTTCTGTGCAGCAACTAGAAAGCTGACTACAACACTACCCCTTGTACAATTCATAACCCCCTTCATAACTCCATGGACTGATCCAGCGTGCCCAACGATGAGGGCCCCCAGTGGATTGGGGACAGGGAGAAGGGAAATTGGGGTACCATCATAAGATTTGCTCATACAATGTATCTAATTATGGATAATATAATATCAATAAAAAATTAAAAAATAGTTCTACCATATGACCCAGCTCTATGACTCCTGGGCATATACCCTAAGGAGTCTACACACTACTTCTGAGATAATTGCTCAGTCATGTTTATTGCCTACTTCATAGATGGATTGAGAATTAATTGTGCCTTTGTGCTGCCTGTCTTCTCCCTGGGGTCCAGCTCTCCTGTTGATCTTCTGGCAGGAGACAGCAACAGCATAGCCATACAATGCCAGACACACATGTGGTGGTTTGAATATAAATCTCCCCCATAGCCTCAAGTGTTGTGCTGAAGCTTTCTACTTAGTCCCTGTCAGGTAGATGGACCCCTGCTGGAGGAGGTGTGTCACTGGGGGCAGATCTTGAATCAGATGTGCTGTGTTTAGAGTCTTCTGGCACTTGCTCTTCTCCTCCTGCTGTGGATGTGTGGTGTTGTGAGCTGGTTGCTTTTCTCTGCCATGATGACATTTCCCCTCAAAACTATAGGCCTGAAATAAACCCTTTTCTCCCATGAGCTGCTTCTGGTTGGGCATTTTGTCCTAGCAAAGTAACTGCTACACCAAGCAATGGCAGACACATTAGCAGCAGATCCAATCATTGTGTAATCCTGCAATGGCTCACCAGTTTCTGCCAGGAATAGACACACCACATTCCCACTATGTGTCATAGAAGCCTTCCATGTGGTCAAACCTGACATCGGTGTCTGGAAATAAATATACCCACAATATGGTACAATGCAAGCCACAGAGTGGGAGTGTGTACATAAAAATCTCCACAAAGTATGACCAGTGAGAACAGTCACACAGTCATGCCCTTTGAATTTTGTCTTTGAATGACAGTCCCTCCTTTTCTCAGGAAAAGGAAAGGAAGGGGAGAAGAGAGAGAGGAAAAGAGAGAAAGGGAGGGGGACTGAGAGAAATATAGGCCAAAAAAAAGTGAGTTTGAGGCCACCCTGAGACTACATAGTGAATTCCAGATCAGCCTGGGCTAGAGTGAGAGCCTACCTTGAAAAAGAAAAAGAAAAATGCAGAGGAGCACACCACAATCCATCAGACATGCCTTCTGATGATTCAAACCCATTCCTAAAATCAGAGGGCAGCACAGAGTGATTTAAGGTAAACTTGAGAAGAGAGTCAGGCAACTGTTGGCCATGTCTGCATGATCCATGGACTATGAATGGTTCAGAAGGAAGATAAAGAAAAGGATGAAATTTTGTGATGAACGCGGAGCACCATCCGCAAAGTCAAGAGGATTTATTATCAAACTCCAAAACAATTCGTCCACAGAATCGAATGAAATGAGGAATTGGCCTTGTGCCTTGGTTTCATTCACACTGGAAGCGATCCAAGGTTATCCCAGATGAAACCAACTTTTGGAGTAAGAAGCATAATGGGGTTGCCAAATCCATGGAGAATCAACTCGGGATCTGTTGTCTAGTTTCCAACCAATCCGTCCATCTGTATCCCAGGTGTTGCACACAGAAGGAATATGAAAATTTCCTCATCCAGAGGAAAGAATCGGATATCCAGCCAGGGCGTGATAAAGGCATTTAAAACAATATTTTTGATTGACTTTATCTAAATTTCCAGCCTGAAGATATTAAGATGTTTAGTCTCAGGACTGGTAAGATAGCTAAGTGAGGTACTTGCTCACAAAGCCTGCGGGGCCTGGGTTCGCCTCCCCAGTACCCATGTAAAAATCAGAGGCACACCTGGTGCACACATCTGGAGTTCATTCGCAGTATCCATAGGCACCTGCCTCCCTCTCTTTCCCTCTTGTCTCCTTCACAAATAAGCACAGCAAAATATTTTAAAAAGATATTCAAAGGATCATGAATCCTTTGCTCAGAAATAAATTTCTTGCTTGACATTATCTAGGGGAGACTAGGCATGGAAAAGGTCAATTTCCATTGCAAATGAAGATCTGTGTTGGCTCTTAGTGTTTCAGGTTTTAGTCCAAGATAGGTTTAGTTCAAGATGGTGGCCCTGGGGCTGTGATGTTCGCATGTAGTGGGAGTGCGTGGTCGAGGGAGCCCATCTCCTCGTGGCTCGGAGGTGCAGAACAAAAGGAAAAGGTTGGAGCTTCACTAATGGCTTCAAGAGCAACTCCCGAGGGCCTCAAACCTTCCCGAGTCCTCACCTCACAAAGGTCCCAGCACCTCCCAATGGCACCTCCCTGGGGAGTCATCCCTTAATGTAGAGATCTATGGGAGACATTTCATGTCAAAACTCTGGAAGCTACAAGATGGCTTCTTTAAATACCACCAGACAGTCAAAGGAAGTTATGTTGACTCCACTGTAGTCTCTAAGACTCACCCCAAATAACAAGAGACCCCAAAGCTAGATGCTGGGGTTTCAATGCGAAATGTTCCCATAGGCCCATGTAGTCAAACTCTTGGTTCCCAGAGGGATGTGTCCTACAAACAGTAGGTGAACCTCACTGAAGGAAGTAGGTTGCGAAGGGCGGGCCTTGAAGTTTTATAGGGCAGCCCCACTTCCTGTCTATCTTTGCTTCCTGACTGCAGCACACTTTAAGCACCCGCCTCACACCTCTACCTCCATGCCCTTCTCAGCAGCATGGACACTCTCCTCTTGAACCGTAAGCAAAACAAACCCTTCCTCTCTTAAGTTGCTTCTGGTCAAGTATTTGGTCACAACAAGAAAAGTAACGAATACAGTAAGGAAAGCCTATGTTAAATGCAAAAAAAAGTGTCTTGCCCAAAATTATAATTATGAACATCTACCCCAAAATGGAAAATTCATGAAAATAAGAACCCTGCAAACAGTCACATAATCTCCAAAGTTCAGGAACAAGGAAATGAACGGCTCTGAAGAAGCAACAGCAGATGCTGCTTTGGGTGACAATACTGTCTGTGCTTCAGGAGTGACAGGTACATGACATGACTCTGCATTTGTCAGAAACTATCGGTGATCAATCAATCACTTATGCAAATTTTATAAAACTTGAGCAGGATGGATTTCCAACTGTGGCAATAAATCTAATTACACTGCAAATATAGGACGTAAATCCATGGTGGGGGAAGGGTAGAGAAAAGAGCTTACCTAAATAACTAGAGGTCACCATTTTGACTAAAATTTGTGAGGGGAAAATTTTTAAGGGCAAAATTTAGTAGTGGGGAGGAAGGTTAGTAGGAGAGAGCTGACATAACTCCTTCAGTGACATCTCTCACAGTATCAGAGTCCTGAGTCACCTGACCTGAGTGGACATGCCAGGGACATTATGAAGCATAGTAAGATGGTTCCAGTAGCTGAACAGCAGAGAAGGTGGAGCTGGAGGAGCCCCAGACCCTCCGGTTCAGGGAGGACAATGCCCGGATGTTGTAGAGGTGGGTGAACAGATCACAGAAGAAAGCAGTGTCTTAGCTCAGCTACCACAACACACTCCACAGACTGGGAAGCTTAACCTCATTACTCTCTCATAGTTCTGAAGACCAGACATCCAAAATCGAGGTGTCTAATGGTGAGGGAGATACTGATGCAGGCCTCTGCCATTGGTTTGTAGCTAGCATCACACCATTTGTCTTCATGCTGGCATTTCCTTGTGTCCTGTCTGACTCTCTGCATGACACTCTTTGCCAGGAACCACTTAGTCTACGGTCATACCACCGTGAATGTGCCTGATCTCATCTCATAAGAACCAGTTAGATTGTGTTAGGAGCCCCGCTGTACTTCTCCATGACCCCCTTTCTTAGTACGAAACAACCAGGTTTCCGAAGATCATGTTCTGAGGTATTGGGAGTCAGGACTTGAAACTTGTGGATTTGATGGAGGACAACTGAACCCGTAATGTGCCGAAAAGCTAAGCGCTGGCGTTCAGCTCAACTCTTCACCATACACACTGTAGGCATATCAAAGGTATGGTGAGCTCTCAGGACAGATGTCACAATATTACACAAGCAACTATTCAGGCAATAGGCCTAAATTCCCTCCGGGGACTACATAGAACATTCTAGCATGGTTTCCCTTACCCTAGCTCTCCACACAATATGCTTTAGCCAATAGCAAACTCTGATCAGCTGATTCTAATTGAGTTATACACATAAATCTTGGGAGCACAGAATTGATGTATTGATGATGAAAAGATGAGAAAGAAGAAAGGGAGAGAGAGGAGATACCTCAGTGGTTAGAGAGCTTATCTTGCAAGCGTGAGAACCTGATTCCTATCCCCAGTACCCATGTAAAACGCCAGGTGTGCTGGCACATGCCTACAATCCTATGCTATGAGACAGGAGGGTCCCTAGAGCTCATAGGCTGGCAAATCTAGTCTAATCATTGAGTGTGAAGCCAATGAAAGACCCTCTCTCAAAAAGAGGGAGACAGTGTTCCTAAGGACAACCCTGAGGTTGTCTCCTGGTCTCCATATGAATAAACATACATGTGCACCCACACACATATAAACGCATTTATACACAAAGAGAGAGAAAGAGAGAGGGGGAGTGAGGGTGAGAAAAAGAGAAATATAGGCCAAAAAATGCGTTTGAGGCAGCTCTGAGACTACATAGTGAATTCCAGATCAGTCTGGGCTAGAGTGAGAGCCTACCTTGAAAAAAAAAAAAAAGCAGAGAAACACATCACATATCCGAAAAGGAATCATTCACAAAGATAAAGGAAAATGTCCCAAAATGTTTGCAAAAAAATCTTAAAGGGATAGGAGATTACTGAGCACACCACAAATACCAGAAGGCCTGGTCTGCATGAGCTGTCGGGAGGGAGAGCTACTGGTAATAATTGAGAGCCTGGCATGTTTCAATGACTCCCACGGGCCGTGTCAACCCCACTGTGAGAGAGATGCCACATGTCCAATCCTGAGAGAGGCCATGAGAGTATCCAGGCCTGAGGATTTAAGGTTTTCCACTATTCTGAGATACACATTTGGCTTGGTGTATATTATTAAGTCTCTTACACTGTACCATATTCTGGAAGCTCAAGGTTTTACCAGGGAATGACTCATACTCAGCCAGGGCTAGCTCACACTCATTTTTTTTTGTTTTGTTTTTTGAAGTAGGTCTCGCTCTAGCCCAGGTTGACCTGAAATTCGCTATGTAGTCTCAGGGTAGCCTCGAACTCACCTTGATCCTCCTAACTCTGCCTTCTGAGGGTTGTGATTAAAGGCATGTACCATCACACCTCACTACACTCAGTTTCTTATTTGACCTCATTTGACAAAGGAGACTGGAGATACACCTCCACCTTCCTCACACATGTATCTTCAAAGCTTACCCTTTTCTGAGGCTTATGAATGGATAAAATAAAATCATCATATTATTACCAGGCAGAGCTTTACAAGAAAACTCTCTTCATCTAAAATTAAAAAGGTTCATTGACCAAAGACAATTTCTGCCCATTCCAACCCAAATTAACCTTGCTATCTCATGAGAGACGTGTTTAAATTTCGTGGCAATTAGCATGGTATCATCAGCTGCCTTGTCTTCCTGAAATGGGGAAAGAGTTTCTTTAAAAGAATGATGTATTAAAATGGAAACAAGATCCTTTGATGAGCTCAACTCGAATGGGAAATGAACTGAAACCATCTTGAACTGGGAACTTCCAGAGAGTTCTGTAAGTGGTGGCTGTGTGCTCTATGGAAGCTGGTCCGTCAGGGAAGGAAGCCTGGTTTCCGCTTCCTGCTGACTCAAAGACCAGTGCTCCAGAGAGCAGCCCCAGACGGGGAAGGGAGATCTTATCGTGACTTGGAAAGCTCCATTTTTGCACTGAATCTGTTTCCTTAATGTTCAAAAGAAGAAATCACATTTAATCACATTCAGGTCCAAAATTCATTTCTTACCAGGGTTTTGAAATCTTTGGAAAGAGTTCCAAGGATCCATAGACAGCCCAGAACCCTAAGGAAGCATGCTGCCCAGCATGGGTTTTAATTTCTTCGTTACCTGGTGCCATCAGTTGTACCTGTATTCACAATTTCTAAATGAATGTGGGCCTGTGCCATGCATTACTCCCTGCTTGTAAAACATGCCATTAAATTAAGTCCCATCGGGATAACCAAGAATGTCTTCAATTCAATATTCTATACATACATTGCTGATATCCAGTTGTAGTCAATTATGAGCTTGAAAGTTTCACTTTTGGGAATTTCTTGGGGGTTCTTTAAGTACCAATTACGTGATTGGTTGTGCGGATGCCTAGTCAGAAAAGAACATGAATTTTCTATAAAATACAAAGTCATCTGTGTTCATGTATGATATGGTCTAGGGGTGTTGTATTCATTTTCTCTGCCAAGTAAAGATTTAGAAGGCAGGGAAGTGTTTAAAAGAATAAAGCTGATTTCAGAGTATTTCAGAGTAAGAGGAAAAGAAAGGAAACCCCTCTGTGAGGATGGGGCTTCCATAGCTGGAAAAACCCACAGTTCCAGTAGGAACTGAACGTTTGTTGAATGGGAAAGCCCGCCCACCCAGAGGCCACGAGTGGTCAGCCTGAATGAAGGTGAAAACACTGGTTGGTCCATGGTACATCCAGGACTGTGCAGGTCCCAGAGAACTCACCAAGCCAGCCTGTCAAGCCAGGCAAGTGGAGGGACAGAACACAGAGGACAGAAGTGTCTAGCAAGGGACAGAGGAAAGGGAGGGAGGGAGGAAGGAAGGGATACACAAAACTAAAGACAGTATGAATAAGTACTAGTGAATTAAAAGATATAACTTTCTGTTTAAAAATTTTTACTTTGTTATTTATTTGAGAAAGAGTGTGAGAGAAAAAGAGGCAGATAGAGAGACTTGGCACACCAAGGCTACCAGCCACTGCAAATAAGCTCCAGATGCATGCACCACCTTGTGCATCTGGCTTTATGTGGGTACTAGGGATTAGAAGTTGGGCCTTTCTGCTTTGCAGACAAGCACCTTAACCACTGATCCATTTCTCTAGCCCAAGATATTACTTTCTTAAAGAGAGTTTGGTTATAAGTACCCTACTGAGGTGAAAGAAGCTTTACCCTAACTAAAAACGTAGCTTGTTGCTGGTAAATCCCAGTTCCAGAATTGGGTCACAGCCACACTCCACACCAGCACACATAATGAGCTTTTGGTCAGGGAGGTCGATGAGAACCCAAAACAATGCAGAACATTGTCAAAGCACCGGGTTACCCACCAGAACTAGTGGGTAAGACCTTATTGCTGCTGATGTCACAGGCTGAGGTCACAAGACATTGAGAAATCAAGCTTGAACTGAGATGGAAACCAGCTTCCTGCTGGCTAGCTGTCATAGTGCTGGAGTGATCAGACTTAACAACAGTATGAACAAACCGTGGATCCAGCAAGCCACAAAATCAACCTGCCAGATAAGATGTACCCACTGGCCCAATAGTGGCAAGTAGATTATGAGGGCAATCACTGCTCTCTGAATGTGAGGCCCGCTCAGTGGGAGGGAGTTTATGCCTGGTACTGAGAACCAAGGCTTGGAAGCTCATAGACCCTAGAGGAAACCTTCCACTGTTCTTTGGTGAGATGGAGATATCATGCCCATCAAAAAGCCTTCTAAATGTATAGTTTATCTCTTTGATACACAACTGATCTCACTCTAGGCTAGAGAATCTGCTTTCTACAAATGGTGCTGAATACTGGGGAGACCCAAGACTCATCAAAATGACAAGAAGAAAAAGCTGAGTGCCTGGCACAAGAAAAGCCATTCTATCCCACCCACCGGGGCGCAGGAAACGTTCAGATGAAGTGGTGGGTGGAATATGAGAGCTGCTCTCACTACTTAGCCTGAGAACCTCCTCCGTGGAGATAGCGGTAGACACTGAAGAGATTCAAAAGTCATCAAAGCAGAAAATAAGAGGCTGTTCAGAGCTCAACACGAAAGGAGGCTTCTAACGTGCCTTCCGAGACTCAGGGAACACTGCAAAACAGGGAGTGGGAAGAATGCAAGGAGGAAAGGGCTACTGCCAGGCATTGTCCTCCCAACCAGCACTAAACCAATTCATGACCCCACTGAGGAAGGCCCTCAGTTGAATTGGGGTGGGGGAGAGGAGACAGAAGAGATTAACCTGATGAGAATACTACCAATTTGAAGGATGTTCACTGACTAATGTTCCCAATAAAAATTATTCTTAACACTGATTAAAAAGGAAGTGATCAGAAAAATAAGTTGCAGACAAAGTCCATATGGAGGAAGCAGCTGTAATTGTTGAAGATATTCGTAAAGAGAAACCTAGGACTTTGAAGTGAAGCAATAGGAAAGGTGCCTGAAGGGCCAGGCCCCTCCCATTGAAGGGTATGGGGTATAAAACTGAAAACCCATTCCCAAGGCCCAGTGTGGATGGGCCATCTATGGAAAGTTTCCCCCAGCCCAACCCACAAGTACTCAGAAGTTTCCGCAACCACGATCCAAGGAGTGATGGCTGCATTTAAGCTGTCAGCAGAACTTGACATCATCCACACACTGCTAGTTCTGAAGACATGCAGAACTCAAGTTACTTGGTCATGGAAGCAAGCACCAAGGTTCCAGAAAGATCCAGAGACAAGGCACTGTGTAGAAGGATTAGATTTTCTATATGGAACTCCTGGGCGACAGCTCACGCAACCTGAGAAGGTGAGAGTTAAGCTGAAATGGAGAGACTGCAGGATGATGGAAATGCCAAGAACATGTATGGGACATCTGTGAAGGAAAGCTACGGGCACCAAGTAGACCAGCTACATGTGCTACATATTTCTGTGGGTGGGGCTGCCCAAGTCTTTCAGAGCTCAGGCCATACCACCACATGCCCCAAATGATGGTCACTGAGTTACAGAATTTGTGTGCCGGCTGCATTTCATTCTTGCTTTGGTCCAATCTTTCCTTGAAATGACCCCATTCTTTCTTTTCAGAATGGCAATGTTTACTCTGTGCCATTGTGTATTCCAAGTAAATGGCCTGGACTGGAGAGATGGCTCATCGGTTAAAGCACTTGATTTCCCAGTACCCACGTACAGCCAGATGCACAAAGTCGTGCACACATCTGGAGTTCCTTCGCAGTGGTTAGAGGCCCTGGTGCACCCATTCTCTCTCATCACTTTCTCTCTTCTTTCTGCCTCTTTTTTGCATACAAAAAAAAAATTTTAAGAAAGAAATATATAACTTTTTTGGGGGGGTTTACACAGTCAAGAGTGTGCCTAGGCTCTCAGAAGACCCCTTGGACTTTTGACCAGCACTGGTACTTCTAAGGGTATGAGAACTTTTGACATTGGACTTCATGAAGTTTGCACTTGAGATGGTCATGCACCATCAGAGGTCAGGAGTGAAATGCTATGGTGTGAATTGGCTCATGTGTTCAACCGTGTTCTCTAGCTAAGGGTGATAGTTTGGGAGGTTATAAAACTTTTAGAAGGTGGGGTCTGCCTGGAGGAAGTAGGCTGCTAGAGATGGGACCTTGGGTTAGGTCACCCCTGATTCTTCCTTGCCTTGTCAACTGTCAAGGTGTGAACAAGCTGTACTGTCACTAAAGAAGCCACCCTAGGCACCATGCCTTCCAGACCATGAGAGACTGACATCCCCAGAAGTTGTGAGCCAAAATGAGTTCTTCCTTCCTTGACTGGTTCTGTCAGGTGTATTTAATCTCAACAATGCAAAAGCAATGAACATGGTAAGAGTAGGGCAAAGCCATTACCTCTAATCTCCTAGCCTCATCTTCATTATGAAGCAATTTAATTTTAAAATAATAAGTAGGTGTGCCTGGTCACCACCTCTGGGCAATAATTAATTTCTTGCAGAACCACCCATGTCTTCTCAGCTGTATTGTTCTCCAGAAGTGAGGAGCAGTCACAATTCTAAATGTGATTCAATTCTTTGGCTTGTTCGTGACCTCTTTTTTGTTGTTGTTATCAGGATTTTTAACATTAATATCTTTATATTAATATCATTAATATTATGTATAATTATATACATTGTATGAGCAAATCTTGTGAATGTGTCCCCATTTCCCTCCTCTCTGTCCCCTACCCACTGGGGTCCCTCCTCAGTGCAATTCCTGGATCTGTCCATAGGTTAGGGGTTATGAACTGCACCAGAGGGAGCCAGTTTTTCTTTTCTTCCCCCTTTGTTTTGAGGCAGGTTCTCACTCTAACCCAGGCTAAATTGGAACTAATTCACTCTGTAGCCCAGGCTGGCCTCAAAGTCTTGGAGATCCTCCTACCTCAGGCTCCTGAGTGCTGAGATTTCAGGAGTGAGCCACCACACTTGGCTTAGTGACCTCTTTCCTGAATCTGGGACAGCAGGATTTGGGTTCCAAAAGGTGAAACCACGAACCTTTTAGTAAACATTAGAAACAGGAAGTTGGCAACTGGAAACAAATCATAAGAAGGGTATTTTTTCAAAGGAAGTTGAGAAAGACTTTATAGATTAGAAGCTACACAGTGTTCTTTCAGCTGATCCTGTAAAGCAGTATTGTTTTACCTTTTGACAAGACTTTCTCAGAAACTGGATAGTTTCGGCTGTTTTCACAAGCAACAGAAGTTTGTAAATACATAGCCATGTCTCCTTACGCCCTCTGGTCAAAGAACCTATAAATGTTAATGCGATCATTCATTCCAGCAGTGACTGCCCTAGGAATGGCAAGGAACACTTTTCTGCTCATTTGGCCAGGGACAAAGAAATCCTGTCAGCAAATGACCCTTTATCATTTTTGGTGACAGCAGGAAGGAAGGCTTCAGACATTTCTCTAGAGGGTACAGTATATGTTCAAGGAATCACAACTTTTAGCAGGAATCTCCAGGGTGCCAAGTTCACACACGCTGACAGATCAACCTAGCGAAAATAAGAGAGATGGGGGTACTAAGGAAGTACCCTCCCCTTCTGCAAAATATAGAGGCAATGTTCATTTTATAACTGTATACCAAATAAACATAGTTTAGACACTGATCAAATAAAAAAGACAAATACACAGAAAACAAAGTAATCACGTTTAAACAATAAAAATGCAATTCGTGTACCTCTCCTCACATAAACCTTCAACAAGGAAAAGGCTGCCTGGAGCCCTCAGTACATTGGGAGATTGAATTCATTACACTGCAATTGTCGTGTGCTCTGTGTAGTGTGGTTTGGGAAGGGGTGATGTGTGGGTGTGCGCACCTGTAAGTGCTGATGGGTATCAGCAGAAGATTGTGAAGTGTCCCCTCCCTCCCTTCCCCACCTGGTTTTCTTTATGACAGGGTCTCTTACTGATCCAATGATCTTGATTCCCCACAGGCCTGGGTTTACAGCCATGTGTTACCAGGTCCATCTCTTGGCATGAGCTCTACAGATTCGAACCTGGGAGGTCTGGGGTTTGCTCAGTCCTTCGTGCTACAGCAGAAAGTGCACTTAACCACTGAGCCATCTCTCCAGGCTGGAGCTTTGAATTTTAAAGGCAACTCTTCCTTCAGTTAAGTAAGAATAGCCACCAATGTTGTCCCCATCCATTGCTTACTCTATGTTCAATCTGCTTCCCAAACTACAAAAAGCACACGTGCATATCCATGCTCACAGTAGTATTATCCCCAGTGTCCAAAAGGTGGAAGCGATCCACACATCCATCAACAGAAGAATGGTTAAGTGAAGCCGGCTGTGTGCACATGATGCACTATGACTTGGGAAGGAAGTGCAGAAACAGGCTGCAACTTGGATAAACCTTGAGGACATGTGATGGAGGGGAAAATGGTGGCCCGACATTATAAATGAATTGATTTCATGGCAGCAAATTGTAAACTTTGAAATGGTTGAGTTGGCAAGTTCTTCTATGGGACAGTAGAGGGTACAGTCTCTCTAATGAACAATGTTGGAGAAAAAAATTTTTAAGGCTTCTGACCAAACATCCCTCGGAACTAGAGGGGGCAGGAAGAGGTCTGTATGGGTATGACTTTCGTTTAAATTAGATAATTCCTTCCTAGGCAAGCCAGTGTCCAAAGTGCTCAGAGAAATGGAACTTCATGGGATATTTTGAGTCTAAACAGAAACGGGAAATTCCAGGAACCTCTGGAGAGGGAATGAGTCCTTAGAGAAGTTGTCACTCAGTTTTCCATATAGAATGAGTTCTGCATGGTTCAGATGACATCCTGGAACACATGTGAACAATCTCTATCTCAACACAGTCTCGGTGCGGGGCAATTCAAACAACTCAGAATTACCCTAGGATTTAGAATGCTTTGCATTGGCAGCAGGCAAAGTTTACTTTTGCCCTCATCTCGTGAAAGTGGATATTCACATATGATTTGTCAGATATTCTACCAGAAAAGGCAACTGCTGAAGTCATTCTGTCACACATAATGCCACGAAGCCCCTTATTAAAATTAATACACTTGGGCTGGGAAGTTGGCTCAGCAGTTAAAGGCTTTGCTTACAAAGTCTGCTGGTCTGGGTTTGATTCCTAATAACCACATAAAGCCAGATGTAAAAAAGTGGTACAAACATCTGGCATTCATTTGCAGTGGCATGAGACCCTGGTGTGTACACACACACACACACACACACACACACACACACACACACGTGCATAAATAAATAAATAAAATATTTTAAGTAAAATATCAAGAATTGTATATCATCAGGTTAGGTTAATTACCGATTGTAACAGCGGAGCTGGGGATTAGAATCTAAAGAGCACCCGGCTACTTCCAATGTACCTCAGAATTTAAGGAGTACCTGAATTCTTGTCTATAAAGTTAAAGCATTCAAATTTTAGACTGCCAGAGGATAAGGTATAGTGGAGACTTTATTTAAAGGAAAATGGGGAGTTACAGAGATCTTCAGCCACCAGTGTGGAGAGAACACGTGGGAGAGGTTTTAACCAAAAGCTATGCTGTTCAGCCAAACAAGCAGAAAAAGGAAAGATCACAGAGGGCTCCCATCATGAGGAAAAAGGTTCATGTGGGAAAACTCTTCCCAGGGTGAGGGAAGGCCTTACCTTCCTAAGGCCTGGAAATTCAGAAGTCCTTCTCCTAAGAAGTCATATGGAGGGAAGAGAAGCTGGACTTTGTTTCAGTGACTTTTAAGACCTCAACCAGGTAAGTAAGTCAGAGAGACAGCTGGTTGGTCCATACCTGACCAATCAGTTTTAGCATCCAGGTTTGAACTCTACTTAGATACACCTCCCACTCAGGGGAGGGGGTCAGGCCTGGAATCTGTGCACTTGCCTGAAACTGTCACACTATCACTTGACATCCATTTTGCTCTTTCTACGTGCCTGCCTTTAGCTATGTTCTTAAAGTCATTTCTTTTAGTGGACCCTTGTGACATTCTGATAAAGTATTTTTTCTTTCTTTTTTTGTTTTGTTTTTGTTTATTTTTTGAGACAAGATCTCACTCTGTAGATTATGAATCATGTCCCAACAATCCATGTGGCAGGATCGCAAAAGCAACGTAGGCCAAAAAAGCACTTCGTGGTGTATGACTCCATATAAACTTACAAAACAGGCAAAGCTATATATTCTCTCTCTTCTTTCTCTCTCTCTGTTTCTGCACACACACACACACACACACACACACACACACACACACACACATAGCAAGGACATGGTCAACACAAAATTCATGCCAGTGGTTACCTGGTGGCCTTGGGAGTAGGGCATGTTACACAAGTTGGGTGGACCATGAGAAGTTTCTGGAGCACTAATGCTGTCCCATTCTTGGCATAGGCGGCGGAGGATCCAAAGCTGCTCACTTTTTTCATTGTGTAATCTATAGATGCACAATCTGCGTGTGCATTTTACAAAGCAAAATGTGTTTGGCTGGTGCTGCAGGCTTGCAGAGTCATCTGTCAGGACATGCAGACACTGTTCCGTTGCATCCGCTGCATCCGTCTTTACTAGATCCTACATTAACTAGACTCTGAAATTCATCAGCTCTCCCCTGGCTTGAAGCCCAGTCAGACCCCCACCCAGAGGAAACCGGGTCAAGGAAGCAAGGGGACGAGCACCCAGGCTTCCCTGGCTCCTCTTATCACAGCTTTCTCCTTGAGAGTCAAACCTCCCAAAGAATCTAGTTGAGGTAGCTCAGGCCTTTAATCCCAGCACTCAGGAAGGCTGAGACAGGAGGATAGCCATGAGCTCTAGGCCAGTGAGTTCTAGGTCAGCCTGGGCTACAATGAGACCCTGTCTCAAAGTACAAACACACACACACACACACACACACACACACACACACACACAAGAAACTTCCAAATAAAGGGAGTTGGGGTGACACTGTTCCCCTGGGCAAACAATAATGGAAGAAGCCTCAAGTTATCCACTCATCATTGTCACAAATTTCACTGCTGGACACCTGCCTGGACAGAGGCCTGGAAGGAACTGAGTTGCATGAGTTGCCTCCCAAGAGACAGCTGGTTTACCTGCATGTGCAGGGAGCATGTGCAGAACGGAGAGGATTCTCTGACTCAAAGACTTTTGCTCCTCAGGGAAACCAGCGGATAGATTCTCAGTGCCCAAGTGCTCACCATTGTCAGTTCTAAGTACAGCAGAAGCACACAGTCCATGTCTCCCGAAACATCCAGATTCCCACTGTGCAAGAAGTGATCATTTCAGTGTGGTCTATCAGCAAAGAACAAAGAGCTTTTGTACTGTGCCTCAGTGACTTTATCCCAAGAGAACACAGATTGGCCAATCCAGAGCTGGCATAGAGGAGGGCCTTGGGTTTTGTTTGATGAAGGGTTCTTTCCTAGATATGGATTGGCACCTTGTGCGTGTCAGCAGTCCCTGAAGGTCACTGTCCTAGTGTGCTGCATCACAGTGAGCTCACACTTGGGGGCTGTATGGCTGAGATGTGAAATGTCTCCCATAGGCTCATGGGTTTGCACCTAAGAGCAGACAGGTGTGGCCTCCTCTCAGAGAGGAAGTGTCTCTGCCATAGGAAGCGTTCTGTTGGTATTCCCCTCTGTGCAAGTAGCCCAGGATTGCCCCTATCAGCACTGGCTTCTGTCCTCCTCCAGTTCCCAGGGTTCTCAGGGGTTACAAAGCTAAGGAGAGTCTGCTTCACCCTCTCAAAGTGGCTCCTTGCTCAACTTCATGATCCAGGGCAACCCAAAAAGCAAGGTGTGTGCATGTCTGTGTCTATGTATGTGGGCGTGGGTGTGTGTTTTCTTTTTTCTCCTTGTCTAAGATTGGCTCCCCATAAGGCTGTTCAAGGTCAGCCTGGTTGGAAATTTTCATTTATTAGTTCTAGGTGGGGTGCGAACTAAGTATACGACAGGGTAGCCTGTAAGGCTCTCTGAGAGTGACAGGAACCTATGGATGAGCTTCTCAGTATAACTGTCACATTATTTTATCAATATTGTTTTGCCTGTGTGTGTGTGTGTGTGTGTGTGTGTGTGTGTGTGTGTTTGCGCACGCGTGTGGTGTGAGGACATGTGTGCATTCATGGGCAGGCCAAGGAGAGGTGACCTCCTGGGTCACTCATCCACCTTTGTCCTTGAAATAGTCTCTCACTGATCCTGAAGCTGCTCACTGTTTGAGCAGTGAGCCCCAGCAATTCTAAGGCCTCTGCTCCCCACAAGGCAAAGTTATTAGCATGGGTGCCAAGCTGTTTACATGGGTGCTGGGGAATCCAACTCTGGGGAAACCAGGCTCTTTCAGGCCCTCTTACAAGCAAGCTCTCTTACCCATGGAGCTATTATGGATATTATTGATAAAATAATATTGCCCATATTCTGCTATTTAAAAAGTCTCCAGCATACACTGGTATTTTAGTTTAATGAGCACATGTTCTTAATGGCTAGAGACAGAAATCTAGAACTCTAGAGGAACCATGAGGTTAAATTCCAGTGGTTCATATAGGTAGCAAAAGGTGGGTATTAGATTTCAAAAGGAGGATTTGAGCAGAGGCCTGGGCCTCTTCCTAGCACAGCACTGTTGGTGAGACTGCAGATAGAGTGTTTTTCACAGGGGTGTTCTTTACATTGGGAATTCTAGGGGGTTGTGTCAGAGGGGGAATCCCCACCACTCCTGTGTTCGGCCTCCATTTCCCATAGAGTGGCTACAGACCAAATGGACTTCTCAAAGAGAGTAGCAGCTGTTTCCAGGATGCTTTTCGTATCAGTCAGGGTTCTCTGGAAGAACAGAACTGATAGAATGGATATAGTAAAAAGGGGGATTGATTGGGGTAGCTTATGACAGACCAATAATAGCGGCCTGCAGGCCCATGGGTGAAGGAACCAGTAGCTGTTCAGTTCGTGTGGATAGAGGCCTCAGCAGTCCCAATCCAGCCCTGAGGGTCTGAAGGCTCCCTGGGGAGCAGCTGGTCTTCAGTGGCCGAGGAAACTGGGTCCCCATGTCAAGGAAGGGTAGGAGAGCAGGATGCAAGTGCAAATCACAACAAACACCAGCAGCTGGGGGAGGAAGGAAGAGAGGTTCCCTTTCCCCCAAGCTTTCTTCTATCCAGTCCTCTTCTGGAAGGCCCCCACTCTAGGGGGAGGGCTCACTCTGGAGGAGGGACCTCCTCCTTTTGTCAATCCTTCCTGTAGGCAAACTCAGGACACACCCAAGATTACTGTGTATGACTAAATAGGTCAAGTTGACAATAAACTTAACCATCACACTTTACATCCACTTGTTTTGGACCCCAAAGAGTAAGCACTTTCTCCATCCGGCCTTGACACTGAAGGGCCGAAAGGCTCTAGTTGACACCTGAGCAGACCCAAGTCAGTACTTCAACATCCAGGTGAAAGGATTGACAGGCCTGCCTTCTGTGCATAGCCGTAATGCAAGCTCAACGGAGTTCTATGGGTGTGTGTGGTTTCAGTAGGAATGGCCTAGGGTAACATTCAAAGCTTGAACGTAGAGGAAAAATTCCTGGGAAAGCCTGTTTTAACAACAAAAGATAACTGGCTCTTGCCAAATGCATAAGAGAAAATATATCTAAGCAGATCTGGAGGAAATTAAGATAGAACAATGAAGTAAAAATTCCTCTGGGGAAAATAGTTAGGTTACTTGCTCAAAGACTTCCTATCTTTGTTTGTGAGCACAAACAATAATAGAAGGGGTCCAGACAAAGATGGCTACAGCTATGCTTCTTAGGGAGACAGGCTAATCAAAAATCAATTCTGGAATCCAAAGGCTGTCTGCCCAGGAGTGTCTGGGCATGTGGTCCTGAAGCTATCACATCTGTGTTCACTCGGTGTGCGGACAAAACTTCACAGTGTTTGCAAAAGCCTAGAGTGAGATCCCGCCACAGAGAATACTGGAACAAAACTTATGGTACACGTAGAGTAATTCAGTGTGGGCCTCAAGGCTATGCAGGGTGTTTTTCATAAGTTATTTGAGTTACTCCTTGGTGTGACTGAAGGTATAAGCATGGTCTCTGCACCCCTATTTTACACACAAATGATGGCTTGAGATTTGTCAAACCCTCAGAGTGTGACTGTCAGAACTAGGCAGGGAGCACCTGAGTTGCCTAGTCTCTGGGCCTTTGATTAAGCAGGATGACAAGAAAAAGCACGATGAATTACTTTTTAATCTTCATGTTTTATTTTCAAATCTTTCAGAGGTTCCATACAGTGGATTTTAAAAAAAAAATAGGTAATTTGTTCATTCATACTTAAACCAGCCCAAGTGATACTGATGTTATAAATTAGCAAAAGAAACACCTTTCTACCAATATTAGCATAATGAGTGCATATGGGGTACTCCATATGTACCAACCAAAAGGAGAGGAGAAAAATCACTGAAGCGCGTTAGAGCTTAATTTTCTACTGGGCCAGCAGGATGTTTTCAGTAAGAAAGGCCTCTAGATCCACAAATATAGGAGTAGCTATTTATCACAGATTTTTGTACTTGAAATTCCTATTCTCTCTCTCTCTCTCTCTCTCTCTCTCTCTCTCTCTCTCTCTCTCTCTCTCTCTCTGTGTGTGTGTGTGTGTGTGTGTGTGTGTGTATGAGAGAGAGAGGGTGTGTGTTATATGTACTTGTGAGTACAGATGCACAGGACTTCACATGGACACATGTGGAGGTTACAGAAGGACATTAGGTGTCTTCCTCTTGAGGCAGTTTATCATTCTACTATACCTAAAGTTTTGTTCTTTGAAGAAAAAAAATATTAGCATGTGAATTGGCATTAGTAGTTTACCCAGCTCAATGAAGTTAGCTCTGAATTCTGCTTTTGTTTGTTGAATATAGGAGTACAAATCTGTCTCATCCAGAAGCAGAGCCTTTTGTTCACTTAAAAATGAGATTCCAGAAATTGAAAGTATGTCAGCATAAATTGAACAATTTCCAATGTATTTGATGAAAAATATAAGTAGCTTCTTCCACTAAGAAGTAGTCAACTCTAGTTAATAATACACATTACATAGTAAAATTCAGTGAACAAAACATGAACATCCTGACAAAACACAAATAATCTCATGATTATTCACTTTGACTTCAGATAACAATTGTTCTATGTTCAGTGTAATTTCTCTCGTCCTGACACCAAACCTGCAATATGTCAAATATCAAGTGGTGACAAGACTCTGTTAGATCCTAGAGGAAAGATTCCCAGTGATTTCCACCTTCAAAGCATGTTTGAAGGGCAAATACTATTTCACACAAATGTATGAAGTTTAACATCAACAACCCCTCCTGCCAGTAAAGCTGAACAGAAAAGGGTTCTCTTCTCTGTGGTCTTTGAGATCCGATGACTGCAGTTAGGTTTTCCCAGGCCTGACTTTCTTTAGGTAGTATTGTCCACATTGCCACAAGAATGCAAAAGCTCTGGAACAAAAAAACTTGGTACCCATGTCAATGCTGTGAACCTGCAGCATGAGGTCATGCTATTGACCGTGTTTACTTCAGCAAATAGGAATGTGTATCCTGCATTGTTCTAGCATCAACAAATAAAGAGCATTTTTAACAAGTATGTATTGTTCAACTGTTCTTTAAATCCACCAACTGTATGTAGTAAGCTCCTTCAGTGCAGAACAGTTTTCGGGTCTTTCAGATATTCTGTGTTTTCAGTTCTAAACTTGGATGGAAGAAATCTTATTCGATTTATAGATCTCTATTTTAAAATTATAAAAATATTTCATTCATTTATGAGAGAGAGAGAGAGAGAGAGAGAGAGAGAGAGAGAGAGAGAGAGAGAGAGAGAGAGAGAGAGAATGAATGTGCTCACCGGGGACTCTAGCAACTGAAAATAAACTCCAGATGCAGATGCCACCTGTGCATCTGGCTTTATGTAGGTACTGTGGTATTGAGCCCAGGTCCTTAGGCTTTGCAGTCAAGCCCCCAAATCTGATGTTTTAAGTGTTCCTATATTTTTCTTTTTTCTTTGACAGAAAATGAAGTTCCTGGGAATCACAGGATGGAATATTAAAGTTGGAAAAAGCACTTCAATATCCTCAAATGTTTAAGTGGGGCTAAACTAACTTAAAACTAAAACTATACTCTAAGGCTGCTAAGGAGTCTGAATCATTCTTTTCTAATTATGACTAAGGTCACAACTAGCAAAAGAAAGAAATCACAGTCTAAAAACAAAAAGTCGTTTACTTTTAAAGTCATATAGTAAGTACACATGAATAAAATGTCTTTGAAAATTGACATATTGTGATCCCACCCTAGACTTTGAAGTTAAAAGCCTAACCTCGATGGCCAGGAAATAAACATACCATTTCCTAGCTCAGAAAAAAAAAATACATGAAGGTATGAGAATTTATTGCAGATTACACCTGGATTATCTTTCAGATGTATAAATTATCTGTGATAAGGCTTCTTCTGGAATCATGGATATCTCAGAAAACCAAGCACCACTCTTTCTCAAAGGCCAAATTTTTCTTTCCTCACTGGGCTACCAGTTAAGCTCCCTCTCTGCATTTTGAGAGCACATGTTAAAAGTATTTTGAAAACAACAACTAAAAAAAAGGGTGGGGGGAAGCAGCTTCCAGATGGAGGAAGTAAGCTTTTTGTTCTATATTGGGTTAGGCACTTGGTAGGAAAGAGGAGAGTCATTGAGTTGACTCACTAACTCCTCTGTGGAAGTCTCCAAAGATTAGTTTAAACTCAGAGTTTACACACAAAAGTCTTTTAGGACTTTTAGGAACATCTGCCTACGCTGATATGAAGTTATAGTTACATGCTAATGTATCATAACATAATATTCGCTTTAAGAATTTAATGAGAACTGGCCTGGGGATATAGCTAAGTGGTAGAGTGCTTGCTTAGCATGCACACGGCCCTAGGTTCAATCCCCAATGCCACAATAAAAATAAAAATAAATATTGTGAGTCCATCAAGGACATCCTTAAAACCTTATTCAACTGAAGGGATTGCAAGCATAGAAAAAACAATAAGCATAAGTGACCCAGAGTAGTAGGGGATTAGTGGTACTAATATCTTTAACCACCAACCTTGTCTACAACTTCAAATCCATTCCTGCTGCTTTCCTCCCCAAACTGCCTTTTTTCCAGATCTTCCCATTCTTTCTCACTATAGATCTGTCTAAGAGCAAGCAGCAACCATGCCACAGCCTGGATGGCCTCTGTCATAAAATTTCCTCTTTCAAACAATCTCTGGTTCAATCTCACTCAGATTTTCAGGACTTGGACTAAATACAGCCAGATTCTCTACCAGCCTGTGACATGAATGGCCTCTAGCCTAGTTCCCAACCTCATGGATTGGGCCTCCACTGTGCATTTTAAGAGCCTGCCCAGCCCACACCTCCAAACCCTTCCATGTTCTTCCTGCAAATCAGTTCCAAAACACACAGTCAAGTTTACCATAACAATGACCCCCACTCCTGGTACCAATTTTCTATATTAGTTACTTTTTACAATTTAAGGGCAGAAGGATTTTTATTTTTGTTGTTGTTTCATGATTTGAGGGTAGAGTCCATTATGAATGGGATGGTATGGCAGCAGGAGTGTCTTATAGTTTTCACACATCTAGGCAATTTAGGAAGCAGAGAGAGATAATTTGATTATTTGATTTTTCCCTTTTTCCTTTTTTATTCAGTTTTCCCCAACCCCATGTCCATAGAATAGTGTTTTCCATTCAGCACAATCTTTCCTACTTAGTTAATCCTTTCTAGAATTACCCTCAAAGTCACGTACACTAAGGTGTGTTGCACTAAAGCCCTAGACACTCTCTAATCCAATTAAATTGAAAATCGAAATTATCACAATTTCCAATCTAAAAACAATGTAGGATATTAAATTAAAATGTTCTTTCAAGCCAATTGGTTTGTGGTAATTTGTTATAACACTAACTGAAAATTAGCACATATGATGCCAAAGCATATCTGGAACACATGGAAAGGTGGATGCCATTATGTATCATAGGGAAGAAGACGCTAAGCTGTATAATGTAAGCCAGCTGTCAAAAAAAGTTTAACTCAAAGTCGTTATAATTCTCATGTCATAAAGATTCCTACTGTGGCTGAGACTAACATGAAGTTCCAGAATACTATCTGGGAGGACATGTGTTCACCTAGCTTCCACCTCTCCTGAGACAGTGCCTGTCAGCTCCAGCAGACCACAGTTCATTCTGGTTCATTATTTAAATGACAGGACCTTTAACAGCCAGGTGTCATCGTAGGTATACTGTAGCATGTAGAAGGAACATGCCTACCTGTGGTCTGATTCATTTGTGGCTGAAAAGATGCCTCTCTCAGACCCACAGGTACATTTGTTACTCACTGGGGAAGTACTGTAAGTAACCTGCCTACCCAGGTGACTGCAGATTATCTAAGGGGGGTTTGTTCTCCACCGCTGTGATAGAACTCAATTTTTTTTAATATTCCTATTCATTATTTGTTTTCAAACAGAGAGACGAAGACATGAACACACCAGTACCTCCCATCACTGCCAACTGAACTCCAGATGTATGCACCACTCTGCGAATCTAGCTTAACATGATTACTGAGGAATCGAACCTGCGCCATTAGGCCTTACGAGCAAGTGTCCTTAACCACTTAGCAATCTCTTTCTACTAACAATCTCAAGCTTTGGAAGGGACTAGAACAATTAAAGGTAATATTGGAAAGGTTTTGCAGCACTGCCTAAGTAAAGAGTTATCATGATACGGGTTTCCAGCTGTGTACGTAATACCTGAAATTCAAACTGCATGGAGGAAAAGTAACTCAAAGGGCCTTATTATCAAACTTTACATATAACAAATATTTATTGGAATATGACTGTATTATAGCAAAATGAGCGTGAGCTTACTGTCCTCCCCCCTTATTCATTGTTACATTCTGCAGGCCGCAGATGGACAGTCACCTAGCATGAGGTGAGAAACTATCAGAGCTTTGAAGTTCAGTGAGATAAATTGCTTTAACTGTGATAAGGAAGTTAGGAAAAAGATGAGGCAGGAGAATATCTGCGGAGGATTATCTGAACCTCTCCGGAACCCACTGTAAAATGTAAATTGCTAGATTAGGCATCTGCTTCCGTGTGCATGTTAATTTACATGCCTAATGTCACGTACACATCTCAGTGCCTGACTATAAAATCCCTTTGTATCCGGGGCTCCTGGCCAAATGCTTTATCTATGGTTGGCCCGCCTGGCATAAATTCCTAAATTTGCAATAACAATAAAAGAAACTCCACTCTCCTCTTGCTGAAGTGGCTTTGTCTGTTTGTCACGGGGATTTTCTACAACAACTGAACTTCTTGAAATTATGAAAACCACTCATTGACACAGACCAGAATCCCTTGGAGAGTTCCAAAGTTTCAGAACCAGTAGGTCCTGTGCATTGAGAAATGTCACTTAGTGAGTCAGGGGATACGCTGCTGCTCTAGGAACCATACTGTGAGAATTATTGCTTAAATGCATGTTGAATTCACTAGCTTTCTTGTTATTGGGACAAAATATCTCACAAAAAATAGTTTAAGGGAGGAAGGGTTTATTTGGCTTACAGTTTGAGATTACCGTCCATCATGGCAGGGAAGGTATACCGGGAGAAGCTTGAAGCAGCTGGTCACATTGTGTCCACAAAGCAGAGTGATAAGTGTTGATGTTCAGCTAGCTCTCTCCTTTGTCAACAGCTCGTGGAATGGTCCCACCTACAGTTAAGGTACATCTTCCCACCTCAACTAGAAAATCCCTCACAGGAATGCCAGAGGCTGGTTTCCTAGACGATTCTAGATCCTGTCAAGTTGACAATCAAAACTAAACCATCACCTGACACTTAGAATTGGCAAGTTAGCTCTGTGCTCTGCACTGTCGTGTGATGAAAGCTCCCTACCACAGACAAGGAACTGCTAATACATTGCTCACCTACCCAGCCCATTGGTTAGACTACACTAACATATTTAGAGTTTGTGCTTGGACTGAAATGAAGCCTCCACAAAACTGATCACATTAACATTCAATTGGAAATAACATTTATTTTAGGGGTTCAGGGTTATGATTGGTTCTTTGACTCCCTCGGAGTAGCAGGTCTTAGCAAGCAGAGCAGTTACATAACGTGCTCAGGGCTACACAGCAAGCAGTGCGGGGACAGTTTGCTCTTTCCTGCCTCCACTTCCCATGAACAGTCAGTGTGCAAGAAATGCCTCTAGAATTGTGGAATGGGCAGGGATACGGAGGGGCAATCCCAGGACAGTCAAGGTTGTTCATGAGGGTCAAAGTCAAGTCCTCGAAGGTCTGTACATTTTTACCACTCTCTGAGAGTCTCACTTCCCTTCTCATAGGATGAAGTTGTTCTGTGTACAAAGGTGATCAGTATTGTAGCCTATGCCCAGGAGAGACTCAAACAAAAACCCCAAATGCTGTTTTTAGCAGCTGGGAAAGCAGGATGTGAAGGTCATTGTTTTAAAATCACATTACCTAACCCCCCCTGTTGCTCTCCCCCCAAAAACAATCAAGGTTGTTGTTTTGGAATGTGTTTCTACTCACAATATTATCGCATTTTTTAACTGGCTCAGAAACTATTTTATCCTTAGAATTTTCTTGAATTATTTGCTTTTTAATGACTAAATTGGAATAAGATCCCCCTCGTGCTTATAACTTTGTACATATGAGGCATGAATGTCAAGCAGGCTTTCCTGCCAGATTTCAGGCTCATCTTGCAAACACCACCCCAGCTGTCCTCTTGCTCCAAC
>PVHP010025484.1:0-24684 GCA_004024765.1 Zapus hudsonius | reverse complement strand
TCAGACTGCTCAATTATTTACAGGCTTAGACTCTCTCCCCTACTACTCATGGCCCCTCTTGCCAGTTGATGCCCACTACTTGCTCTGTAGGTTACAGTATGCTCGTGAGGATTTTATATTTTTGAACCTAATTTGGTTTAGCCTCATGCTTAAGCCATCTCCTCCCCTCATCCCTTACACCTCATTCATAACCTCTCACTTCTTTCTATTAGTCTGCATAGAGAAAACGGTTATCCTGGTTAAGGACCGCATATGAGGGAGAGTATGCAGCGTTCAATTCTCTGTTCTTTTGAGTGTTCGCTTAGTAAGATCTGCTCAAAGTTAGACCATTTTTTCCTAAATTTCGATATGTTATTTTTCCTTTCAGCTGAGTAGAATTCCATCAAGTAAATATACCACAGTTTCGCTGTCCATTCCTCCATAGATGGGCATTTGGGCTGATTCCAGTTCTTGGCTATTATGAATTGAGCTGCTATAAATATAGTTGTAAAAAAGTTTCTGCATCAAGATGTGATATCTTGTGGGTAGATGCCTAGTAGAGGGATAGCTGGGTCCATTGGTAGTTCTATGACCATTCTGTCTAGGAGTCTCCACACTGCTTTCCATAACGGTTGAACAAGTTTGCAATCTCACCAGCAGTGAATGAGGGTTCCTTTTTCCCTGCATCCTCACCAGCAACAATTGTTGTTGGTTTTCTTTATGATTGCCATTCTGACAGGGGTAAGATGGTATCTCATTGTGGTTTTGATTTGCATTTCCCTGATGCTTAAGGATGCTGAGCACTTTCTTAAATGAGTCAAGGCCATTTGTGTTTCCTCCTCCGTGAATTCTCTTTTGAGATCAGTACCCCATTTTGTCAGGGGGCATTTTGGGTTTTTGTTATTAATTTTTTTGAGTTCTCTGTAGGTTCTGGAAATTAGGCCTCTGTCTGAGTTGTAGCTAGCGAAAGTCATCTCCCAATTTGAAGGGGGTCTATTGGCTCTGAGTATGGTTTGTTTATCTGTACAGAAGCTTTTGAGCCTGATCAGGTCCCATTGGTTAAGTGTTTGTTGTAGTTCCTGGGCTGCTGGAGATTTGCTCAGGAAATTTTTCCCTACTCCTATTTCATGTAGAGTTCCTCCTACTTTTTCTTCCAGGGTGTTCAGGCTTACCGGATTTATATTGAAGTCTCTGATCCATTTGGAGTTGATTTTTGTGCATGGTGAAAGGAGTGGGTCTATTTTCATTTTTTTATACGTGTTTATCCAATTCGTCTAGTATCATTTGTTGAAGATGCTAACTTTGGCCCAGCATACATTGTTGGCCCCCTTGTCAAAGACCAAATAACTGAAGTTACTTCCAAATAAAGCTGGTTCTTCAATCTTGTTCCATTGATCTGTCTGTCTGTTTTTATGCCAGTACCATCCTGTTTTAGTTACTATGATTTTGTAGTATGTTTTGAAGTCATGCATGGTGATACCTCCTGAGTAGGTTTTTTTTACTTAGAATAGTTTTAGATATCCAAGGTCTTTGGCCCTTCCAAATAAATTTAGAGATTATTTTTTCTATGTCTGTGAAGAAAGAGGTTGGGATTTTTATTGGCATGGCATTGAATCTGTAAATTGCTTTTGGCAGGATTGCTATTTTTACTATATTGATTCTCCCTAACCATGAGCATGCAATATCTTTCCATCTTCTCACATCCTCATCTATTTCCTTCTTGAGTGTTCCAATATTTTCCTTATATAAGTCCTTTACAATCTTAGTTAGTGATATTCCAAGGTATTTGATTTTCTTAGAGACTATAGAAAATGGGACAGTCTCTTTGATATCTTTTTCTGTCTGCTTGTCTTCTGCATATAGAAAGGCTACTGATTTTTGTGCGTTAATTTTGTATCCTGCCACGTTGCTGAAGGCATTAATCACCTTCAAGAGGTTACTGATACTATTCTTTGGGTCTGATATATAAAGGATCATGTCATCTGCAAAGAGGGATAATTTAGTTTCTTCCTTTCTGATTTGTATCCCTTTTATGCCCTTCTCCTGTCTTATCGCTTAGGCTAGAACTTCAAGCACTATGTTAAAGAGCAGTGGTGAGAGTGGACACCCCTGTCTTGTTCCTGAATTGAGTGGGAACTCCTTGAGTCGTTCCCCATTGAGAATGATTAGTGCTTTAGGAGTTTTGTGAATTGTCTTTATTAAATTGAGGTATAGGCCATCTATGCCTATTCTTTCCAGAGCTTTGAACATGAAGTGGTGTTGAATTTTGTCAAAGGCCTTCTCCACATCTATTGAGATAACCATGTGATTTTTGTGGTTGAGCCAATTAATGTGATGTATTACATTTATCAACTTGAGTATGTTGAACCAACCCTGCCTCTCTGGGATAAAGCCAATTTGGTCAGGGTGGATAATATTTTTGATGTATCATTATATCTGGTTTGCTAGGATTTTGTTCAGGATTTTTGCATGTAAGTTTATCAGAGGTATGGGTCTGTAGTTCTCTTTTCTTGTTGCATCCTTGCCTGGTTTGAGGATTAGGGCAATGGTAGCTTCATAGAAGGTGTTTCGAAGACTTCCCTCTTTTTCGATGCTTCTAACAAGCTTCAGAAAGAGTGGTTTCAGCTCTGTGATGGATGAAGGCTTGGTAGAATTTAGCTGAGAAACCATTTGGTCCTGGGCTTTTCCTTTTGGGAAGGTTTTTGAATACATCTTCAATCTCTGTGGATGTGATAGGTTTATTTAGTGCTTTTATCTGCTCTGGGTTAAGCTTTGGCAGTTGGTAGGTGTCCAAAAGCTTATCCATTTCTTCCAGGTTCTCTAATTTTGTGGAGTAGAGGTTTTGGAAGTATGACCGGATTATTCTTCCAATGTCTTCGGGATCTGTTGTGATCTCACCATTGTCCTTTCTGATTTTGTTGATTTGGGCTTTCCCATTTCTTCGTTTGATTAGATTGGCCAGGGGTTTGTCAATCTTATTAACTTTTTCAAAGAACCAACTCTTTGATTTATCTATTTTTTAATCGTTTTCTTTATTTCCAATTCATTAATCTCAGCTCTGATTTTAATTATTTCCTTTCGTCTTGCGCTCCTCAGGTTAGCTTTTTCCTTCTGTTCCAATGATCTTAGGTGGGTGGTTAGGCGATTGATTTGAGACCTCTCTGTCTTTGATATGAAGGCATTTAGCGCAATGAACTTTCCCCTCAGGACTGCCTTTATTGTGTCCCACAAGTTCTGATAAGATGTGTTATCGTCATCATTTATTACTAGGAAATTCTGAATTTCCTGTTTTATTTCTTGGATGACCCAATCATTTTTTAGGAGTGAATTATTCAGGCGCCAGTACTTTATGTATTTTCTGGATCCTGTTCCATTGTTTATTTCTACCTTTACCGCACTATGGTCTGATATGATGCAAGGGACTACATCAATCTTCCTGAATTTGTTTAGGGAAGATTTGTGACCTAAGATGTGATCAATTTTAGAAAAAGTTCCATGCGCTGCTGAGAAGTATGTATATTCTGTGTCTTAGGGGTAAAACGTTCTACAAATATCTGTTATCCCCATCTGGTCAATGGTGTTATTGAGCTCCGTTATGTCCCTGCTGATCTTCTGTTTGGTTGATCTGTCTAGAGATGATAGAGGTGTATTAAAGCCTCCTACTATGATGGAATTAGAGTCTATTTCTGCTTTATTTTTGAGTAGGGTTTCCTTTATGAACTGTGTTGTACCCGAATTTGGTGCGTATATGTGGATGATGGTGATATCTTCCTGTTGGATCATTCCTTTGATGAGTAAGAAGTAACCATCATTATCCTTTTTAATTGATTTTGGTGTAAAGTCTATTTTGTCAGAGATTAATGTAGCCACACCTGCTTGCTTTTTACTTCCACATGCCTGATAAACTGTTTTCCATCCTTTTACTCTAAGAAGATTGCTGTCTTTAGAGGTAAAGTGTGTTTCCTGAAGGCAGCAGATGGAAGGGTCCATTTTTGTGATCCACCCTGCAAGTCTGTGTCTTTTTATAGGGGAGTTAAGTCCATTTATATTCAGTGATATAACTGTGAGGTTTGCTTTAAGCCCTGCCATGATGAAGGGTTAATGGGGGTTGTTGTCTGTGCTGCTGTTATTAGCACACTGACTGTGATTGTCGTGCCTGATCTCTGGTACTCTTCTGAGGTAGATTTCTTGTTTCTTCTGTGTGGGATATCTCTTGTAGGATCCTCTGAAATTTTGGCTTTGTTTTCAAATAGTCATAGAGTAGAAGTGGTTTACTACATGGATCACTTTTAATTATCCATATATTATGAGGGATAGCTTTGCTGAGTACAGTAGTCTAGGTCGAAAGCCATACTTCTTTAGGCCCTGAAAAGCATTATTCCAAGCCCTCTGGCTTTCACGGTTTCTAATGAGAAGTCTGAGGTAAGTCTGATGGATTTTCCTTTATAAGTTATGGTTTGCTTTTCTCTAGGAGCTTTGAGTATTTTCTCTGTGCTTTCTATGTTAGGCATCTTAATTAAAATGTGTCTAGGAGAATTCCTCTTCATGTCCTGTCTGTTTGGAGTCCTCTGGGCCCCTTGAAAGTTGTGTGGGCTTTCTCTTGTAAGATAGGGAAAGTTTTCTTGAATAATTCTGTTGAAAATATTTCCTATGCCCTTAGCCTGGGCTTCTTCTCCCTCTGGGATCCCCATGATTCTAATATTGGGCCTCTTTATGGTATCCCATAGATCCCTTAAATTATGCTCACTTGATTTCTTGAATTTGTTGAATCCTATGACATCCTTATTAATTCCTTCTGTCTTGTCCTCAACGTCTGAGAGTCTGTCCTCCAGATTGTCAACTCTGGGACTGATTGATTCTAGGGAGGTTTTTAACAACTCCATTTCATTTTTGGTTTCTGCTATAATTTTGTTTATAGACTCCAATTCTTTGGTAAGATCCAATTTCAAGTCTATTTTTGTTTTTGCTAGGGATTCCTGAAAATCATTTTTAAGTTTTCTTAAGTCCCCATTAAAATTAATCAATTGATTGTCTAGCTCCTCCTGTAGTTGGTTTATCTTCAGTTCACTTAATGTGTTTCTGAATTCATTCATATTTCTCTCCATTAAATTCAGTCTGGAGTCTATGTTTGAGTTGGTGAGCTTCATCTTATTCATGTCTTTTTTCATAGTTTCCATATCAGCCATTAACTGCTTCATGTTTGCATTGCAGTTGTGGTCAGGAGTCATATTATTCTCTCTTTGGGATTGTATTTTTGTTGACTCCACTTCCTTGTAACTTTCCTGTTCCATAATGGGACTAGAGGCCCTGAGTTGGGGAGATCCGTCTTTAATTTCCGTGGGGTTTTTTTTTTATTGGTTTTTGCCCATGTCCAGGTAGGGGAGTGGGACTCAGGCACCCCGGGGAGTGCTATTCAGCCCACTTTACTTCCAGTGGAATTATCACCAGGTTTGATCTTAAACAGAGGTCTTTCTTGTTAGGGTGTTCTGTCCCTAGACAGGCTTAGATCTTTACCCGTCTGGATCCCTCTGTATGTGACTGTTTAGTCTTAGAGCCACCTCATAGGCCCATGTCCCCGACTGGTATGCTGCAGTAGAAGCAGCCCCAGGCCCCCAAACTATAGAGCCCAGTGTCTTCCCACCTGGCAGTGGCGCGTGATCCCTGGTACTCGCTGAGACCGCCTGTGCCCTCCTGGCAGGTACCCATCTGAACCGGCCTCTGTCGAGATTCCCAGCTATTTGCCTGAGGTCTGGCCCTGGAACCAAGCTAGGTCAGTTTGCCCAAGGATCACGTATGCCTGTGTACGTGGGGGGGGGGGTCATGGAGAGAAGTGCACTGGAGGATCAGGTGCTGTAGGGAAGGGGCCCCATGAGGGAAAGGTGCTCAGCCAGCGGCGCAGACTCGGAGGAGACAATGGCTGGAGCTTGGGGTAGGGGAGGGATTGGCTCTCCGTTCCTCTGTGGAGCAGAGAGCTGCTGGGGAACCCTGTCTGTGCTGGTATAGGAGCTGGGAGAGGGTGGGCTTGGGCAGGTCTGGCTGGGATCCAGGGTTTGGATCCCAGCTGGAAAATCAAACCTTTACGGAGAGAGTCCTGGCAATGCTGTTACTCGTCCACCATCTTGCTCTGCCCCCACCTCCTCTTAAACCGATTTTTGTCAGGTGTTTTTTTTTCCAGCAGTGAAAAGGTAACAAATACATCCCTGAATCCATTTCTATGTGGTGAATGCTTTCTTAGTTGGCATATGTGCCAACTGCAGACTGTCAGCAGCTGTGGCTCATGAAAGACTCATGAGTGAGCGCAGACTATTTGGGGCATCATTTTGGAGAAGAACAAATATTTGGACATTCAAAAAGACCTACAATTCAATCCTATTCTGGAACTTTCTAGCTATTCAACCATGGGGAAAATGTTGCTTTTTGAGCTTCAATGTTTTTATATGTAAATAGGATGATAGGATTGATTGATAGGATCTAAGATCTGGATGAAATGAGTAGGAAACCCACAGCACTGTGTCTGCCCATAAAGATAATCGACATGTCCCTCCCTGGCTCCCCTGGATTTTCACTCTCTTACGTGGAAGAATGGATTATGCCCCTCTTCGTGGGGTCAGTGTTGAGATCCAGTCTGGGGCTGGGTTGAAGATCTTGGTATTGGAAAAGACTGGAAAATTGAGAGGTCAAGGTTCACTGGCCCAGGCCTTATTTATAAACAGTATTCAAAGTGGTTGTTTTTAATGGAAACAGGACAGGCCCTTAGCTATGTCCAACTCTGCCTCTTTCTTACCTTTACTCTATGCTGATTCAGTTGAAAGTCCCTGGAGAATTGGACACCAGCCCACCCAGGGAAGACAGGATCAACACTTCATTTCTCTCCAAATGTGGACAAGCCCCTCATCAATCAGAAGTCAACCCAAAAATAACTTTAACGTTTTCCTTTCACCCAGGACTGGAGTCTGTTAGCACTCATCGCTTCCTGGGAATGGTGGGAAGTACACATAGGAAGAAATTCCTGCCAGCCACTGAAGGAGGGCTGGCAGCCCTGGCTCCACAGGGCTCCAGAGGGTGGGGCAGGGCACATCCAGGGTGGAATGATCAGCTCCTTGGGCCCTGTGGAGGCAAGCCCGTATGGCATTGTTGGCACCAAAGTCTGGCCGATCTGCCATGACAGAGGGGTGCGTGCTGGGCAGATGTGAGCCTGTCCACATTGAGATACGATGGCACAGGCTGTGGGGCATTCATGAACCCCATGGGCTGATCTCTGACAGGTGGCCTGGAGAACATTCCAGAGGTTCCAGGCTGAGGCCCATTGGTGGTGTCCACCAAGAGACAGAGAGAGGTTGTTTGATTCATGGACTCTTTCTTTCCCTCATTTAAAAAAAGTTTATTTTTTAGAAAATGAACTTGTTAGCCGGGTGTGGTGGTGCACGCCTTTAATCCCAGCACTTGGGAGGCAGAGGTAGGAAGATCACCATGAGTTCAAGGCCACCCTGAGACTACAGAGTGAATTCCAGGTCAGCCTGGGCTAGAGCGAGACCCTACCTCAAAAAACCAAAAAAAAAAAAAATGAACTTGTTTATTTAGTGGGAAAAGTCAATGGCACTGCAGGGTTATAAAATGAAAACTGTGTCTCTCCATTTTTCTTTTATTAGGATGATATATATTTATATATATGAATGCTGAGAGGGTAATATGCAAACCCCATGCTCTGTCACCCAACCTCAGCCAGTTCCATAGTTGGCGTATGGTATCCAGGGATCCATGTCTATTTTAGAGTGAGTCTGTAAATCCCTGAGGGGCTGAGAGAGGCCTGTGGGTAAGACATGATGGTCTCCTGACCAGAATCCTTCCCACTGTGGCTTCTTCTAAGCAGCCAGGCCCTAGCAACTAGTGAACAATGGACTTGGTTTTCTCTCTGTGAGTGAGAGCACGTGTGCACAAGAGGATGCAGGGAAAAGCACTTGAAGACCCTGGAAGAGCACAGTTGACGATGGTGATTGTTTCTGGGTGAGCCAGTGTGATGTGATGGGAGAATTCATAATTGGCAGGTCTAGAAAGCTTGATTGAATCCATGTGTGTGGTGCACGCCTTTAGTCCCAGCACCGGGGAGGTAGCAGTAGGAGGATCATCATGAGTTCGAGGCCAGCCTGGGATAGAGTGAAACTCTGTCTTGGAAAAAACTCCAAAAACTAGAAAGTTTGATTTAAATCTAGCCTTTGTCTCCTAGTAGCCATGCAATTTTGGGTAAATCTCTATTATTTTTTTGTGTCTCTGTTTCCACATGTGTAAAACAGAGAAAACAATGCTTATCTTGGAGGGAAATTATTGAAGAACTAAATGAAATAATATTCATACATAATGTCCTGGAGTCATATCTGGCATATAGTAGGGACTTCATATATTGTTTGACATGTGATTTCTCTCTCTGCACATGCATATATATTATATTATATTTACATATTTTATTTGATGTATATGTAGTAGCTATTACTATGACCA
The DNA here is from genome assembly GCA_004024765.1 of Zapus hudsonius. Taxonomy (NCBI): domain Eukaryota; kingdom Metazoa; phylum Chordata; class Mammalia; order Rodentia; family Dipodidae; genus Zapus; species Zapus hudsonius. The sequence continues at coordinate 16,209 of PVHP010025484.1, read as the reverse complement.
AATCTCCAGCATGAAGGAGCTCTAGGAAGGAGAGTGTTTCTTCTGGGCTTATAGCTTCGAGGCTGCAGTCCACCATGGCAGGAGAGGAGCAGGAGGGGCAGCTTCTGCATTGCATTCCATAGCAGCCACAGTCAGGAAGCAGACAGAGAACAGGAAGTAGAACTAGGCTACAGAACCTCAAGTGACCCACTTCTTCCAGCAAGACTCCCTGGGAAAGGTTCCAGAACATTCCCCACCAGTGCCACCAGCTGGGGAACCAAGTGTTCAAACATCTGAACCTATGTGAGACATTTTACATTCAAACTACAGCAGCATATATAGATCATATATAATATTTTACTCTTTTGTACATAACGGATACATAACAGACAGCATATCTAATTTACTTTTATCTTGCATGTTAGTATTGTAGTTTTCAATGTGCCTTTCAATCTTAACTTCTACATATAACTACCTAAAACTCAAATGTGGAACACGGGCTGGAAGAGATGGCTCAGTGGTTAAGGTGTTTGCCTGCAAAGCCTAACGATCTGAGTTTGATTGCTCAGTACCCATGTAAAGCCAGATGCACAGGGTGGCACATGAGTTTGGAGTTTGTTTGCTGTGGCTAGAGACCCTGGCAAACCCATTTTCTCTATCTGCCTCTTTCTCTTTCTCTCTCAAATAAATAAATAATAAATAAATAAATATTTAAAAAGCTATGTTTGTCAATCAAAATTAAGGATTGTTATGTTAAATGGAAAAGGAAGAGTATGTGGGTGGAAGCTGAGTTATCCAGACTGTTGGGTAGGGAAGCAGAACAGATGCAGAATCCAAATTCCCAGCCACTGTGCCTGTAGCTATGTCCTAGTTTATAAACCCTGAGCTCCACAGTGACTCAAGCACTCTAATAGGTCTACAGAGTCGATGACCCATGCACTGGATCCTAGGTGTGGGAAGGTGCTGCAGGGCACATCCCAGCCCTCACGCCAAGGGAGAGCAGCTGCCCTGAACAGGGACATTGCGAGACATGAGTGTCTCAGTGTGTGCCATGCCAGGGAGTGCCCGGGCTCTATTCCATCCTGGCAGGATTACTGCAGTGCTTTTCACATTCAGTCTTTCCTGAGCTTGTACATTATCAAGGTGCTGCTTGAAAATGAGGATTCTATTTCAAGGCAGCTTCTAACCTCACACCAGTGAGACAGCGAAGCAAAAAATCTTCACAGGATTTGCTCACATCAGCATACTCCCAGTGAACTATTCCCTAGGCCAAGCCAAACTGAGAGCATAAAGACAAGTGGATGAAATATAGTCATCAGAGCAAAGGCATGAGAAACTACCCAGAGAAGCCAAGTGGCATTTTCTCACCCGCTTTCCATCATCTTTTTTTGGCTACAATATCTTCAGGCACACACCATGTCCCTAAATCCTCAAAGACAGCCAGGAAGAAACAGGATGTGTATGTTTATTCTGTGTGCACACAGGAGTGTGCTGTGTGTGCATGTGTGTGTGTTTAAATTCATGGCTGGTACCTCCGTTGTATATGTTAAATGGCTGAAAAATGAGGAGAATGCCAGGCTCTGTTTTAATTGGATTTTCTAAAGCATAAATAAAAGGTAGGGAAGGGAGATGCATTCTTTGATGGATGTCTTCCCTCAGAGTGTGTGCAGAGCTGGCCCAGAGACCCTCTCTTGCCTAATGAAGGGGCTTCATTCTGGGCATGTTCAGAGCTGCTGCTTGTACTTGTCTAGGAGCTAATATCAGAGCAATGTGACCAGAAATGCCTTCAAAGTTGCCCCCCACCCCACCCAGAAGACTGGACCTCCAAAGACTGAGAGAATGCAGATGGGAACAAACAATGGCATAAGGGGGGGCAGAGATCCACGACACCCAACTGGTCTAGAAAAGTCCCTAAGCCCAGCGTGGAGGCACAAGCCTTTAAACCCAGCACTCAGAAAGCAGAGGTAGAAGGATTGCCATGAGTTCAGGCCATCCTGAGATTGAAACTACATAGTGAGTTCCAGGTCAGCCAGGACTAGAATGAGAACCTACCTCAAAAAAAAAAAAAAAAAAAAAAAAACCATAGAAAAGTTCCTAGAAGAATGGTTTCAGGTGATGATGACACATAGAAATGTAACCAATGGACTAACCTCTAGAGGCCTCATGCAGTTCAACCTCCAGTAAGATTTTGAAGGTCAGCCTTTGCTGTGACAGAACGGGGGTAGCCAGTGGGCTTCTCCAGGCTGGGAGGAAGAAGCTACTCTGTACTCTTGCCCACCACTGACCAGGACGAGGAGCAGACTAGCACTCAGGTACATTGAAGGAGGTGCAACTTCTGGGCACAGCAAACAGACCTTGCAAGCATGCCAATGGGAAAGTCCAAGCTGAGGTCAAGGGTCAACTAGCTCTGTGTCTACTGGGGGAGTTCTTAAATATAATGCGGATTCTAGGCTAGGAGACTTGCATTTCCAGTAGGTACCAAGAGATCACTTTTGGAACAGTTAGCACTCAGGTGGCAGCGAAGTAGGGCTGTGAGTCACATTCTACCTGTCACTCTGTTTTTTTGTCAATAAAGTTTCATTGGAACACTGGAATATTGCCCATGAACACTTTGTCCCAAAATGTCAGAATTGAATTGGGGCCAACATTGTACAGCACATAAATGCTAACCTATATTCTGTCTTTAGGAAATATTTGCTTGTCCTTGGTTTATGAAATCCGATTTTGTTTAGTGTCCATCACTCACACTTTAGCCAAATGTCATGCACTTTTATTTCTGGAATTTTGCAAACAGTACCATCTCCCCACTTCGTGTTGTCTTGTCTTTTTGTTGACTCATACCTGTTGTTTTATGAAGGTGCTGGTGCATTTCTCCCATGATGCCTGGCTTGGCTTCCAGGGGGCTGATAGAAGTGACTGTCCTGAACTTCAGAGTCAGTTCAGAGGCCTGCACTTCCTGTTAGACCCCGGGCTTCTGGAGTGCAGAATCTTACCTGTTAAATACTGACTTCCAAACACAAGGCTTGTAATATTTAGTTTTGAACTTGAGAACTTTACAACAACTTTAGGCAGTGTTATAGTTCTTAAGTACCCTGAATAGAGAGAGATCTGGGCAGTCTGAAGAAACTCAGCTCATGCTGTTTCCTAGTCATGGACTTCTTGAAGAGGATGGAGCACCCAGTGAATGTCCATCATGGCGGGACAGTGCCCTCCCAGTCCCCTGATGCTACTCCCACCCCCTCTCCCACAATGCACAGAATCTCTGGGCTCCTCTGTCTGAAGAAGCAGAAGATACTTTTTTTGAGATTCAAATCTTTGAGGATTTAAGAATGGATCTTTATTATTATTTTTTTCTGGAACCTTCTATCATGGGATGCTTAAGAGCTATAAGTAGAGGTTTTAGCAGTGGGGAGAGTGACGTTTGCTTATAACGATTCTTTGAGTGTAATTATCCCCATTCTCCGTTAGCCAGGAAACCAGTTCCATGGGCCATTTTGAGAAGATAGCCAGGTCGAATGCTTCTTCCGAGAGGCCAGGCAGTGGTTTACAAAGCTCATTTCCACTTGGCAGCACAAAGTCCACACGAGTCTCTGAGCTGGCTGCTGAAGACAGCCCTCTGACGTTGCCTTAGGTTCTTTCGTGAGTGGCCTGCTATGCACTTCCAGGGTGGCCACTCACCAGCATGAAAGCACATCTTGTACAATGCTTCATGACATTAAGCCAACCATTGACTGGAGGCTGGTAATATTATCTGAGTGAGCTGCATACGCCTCAAAGCACCAAGTCTTCAATTCTTTCCCAAGATGTGGAAATCATCACGACCGTGTCTGCAGATCACCAAGCATTTACCTCTGTCCTCAGCCCCTTCACGGTTACTTCCAGCAGCTCCACGCCCTCCAGGTCCTGGTTCTCCATCAGAACCTAAGTGTACTTAGGCCACTGCTGTCTCATTCCCACAGATGAGTGCTCACGACTTTTTAATATCACTGGCATTTCCTCTGCAATCTCTGCCACTTTCTTTTTGAAGCAAGAGAAAAAAAAGCTCCTTTGGAGAAATTATGTAACTCTAGAAATAACAGCCAGCACTTGAGACAGACAGCTTGTGACAGTGAGAAGCCAAATTCCAGATGTTGGGTTTCCATTCTCCAAAGAAATGGGCTTCAGGAAGGGAGGGACTGGAGTTGGTCAGGAACTCATTAGAGATTTGCTGATTGTCATGTCGTGTCTGCAAGAGGCACTCCAGGCGGGTACAGAGGAGGGATTCAGGGTGAGGGGCCCAAGGGTGATTCCACTGGTCCTGTTTGCCCAGCCATCCACAGAATGCCATCTTTCACAGGCCTGGCTGCTTCCCTGATGTTGTCAATACAGATCTATCCCAGAACTTCTGAGGTAGAACAAACAGGCAGGACACTGGAATAGGTAGTTTATTTATTCGTTTTCCTTGGTTTCAGTCTGAAGACGTTGAATGAGTGTTGATCCTCCCCCTTCTATGAAGCGGGCACTCATTTTCCTGTTTTAGCTTTGTCATAGTTGGGATTTTTCAGGCCACACACAGGCATACTTTTGAGTTTTGGCAAGAAGTAAACAGCAAAGCTCATAAATAACATTCATAAATAGTTAGTGGATGTGGATGTGTTGAGGGTGTTTAAAGGAAAAGGGGGAAAAACACACCAGAACTGAGCAAAAATGAGGCTTAGCTAGAGGAAAAAAAAACATTTTTTTTGTTGTTGTTTGAACATTTTATTGTTTGAACACTTGAAAGCAGTCACTGAATAAAATACAAATGAGTTTCTGAAGCTTTCAAAGGAATTCTATTCTGTTTCCAATGTAACAGTAAGAAAAACATCTCTTGATTTCAATAATACTTGGATTAAGAGTCCCATAAGGACAGGATAAAGAAATAGCTGCACTGAAGAGACCATGAATCACAGAGAAAAGGAAGTTGGGATCCTGGAACCAATCAATGATCGAATGTGGAAGTCTCGGTCAAACAGAGGTGGAAGTAGGGCACCTGGCTGTCTTATCTTCCCTTGCTGGGGAGAAGCCTGCATTGTTGTCCTGTGTCTAGAAGAGAAAGCCACATGCTATTCACCAGGACTTGGCCACACCAGCATGGATGCTGGGCAGCAATGGTGGGTCCACTGGGAAAGCGTTTCAGAGTTCATCAGTGCATTCACTCAGAATTTGCTTATAATCTAGTACATTCTAAGAAGGAGTGACCCAAAATATTGCCTAGAGCTCCCCGCACAAAGTGAAATATTTTGGCTCTAATTTCCTCTCAGGGTTATGACAGTATTAGCACAATATTCTTTTGTCGCTTTCCTGCTCACAACCCTCCAGGGTCCCCTCACTGTGTCAGGCAGGCTTCTCCCGCCTCGGGATTACTGCCATTGGGGCTGAATGGTCTTTATTTCTGGGTGCCGTCCTGGCTACTGCAGAGTTTTCCAGGTGCCTCCAGGCCTCTGCCAAGTAGCTGAGAAGACCACCTTGTCTCTGTGCACTTGGATTGCTATGTAACAACACACCATAGGTGTTTGGCACATAGACAAGAGCTCACTTCCTCAAGTTTCTGGAGGCTGTGAAGTCCAAGATCAAGGTGCCTGCAGTTGGGTGAGGACCCACTTCTTCACAAGTAGGTCTCTCCTCAGAGCCCAGAGTGCTCACCAATACACACTGGAACCTATTAGGTAGCTATGTCCTCAAACTAACCTCCGTGGAAGAGGTGAAGGGTCTCTATCTTTTTTTTTTTTTTTTTTTAGTATTTATTTTTGTGGTACTGAAGATCAAACCCAAAGCTTGAGCATGCTAGGCAATTACACTGCCATTTAATTACTTTTCCAGACTTTTTCCATTTCCTAAATTTTGAGATAAGGTCTTTCTAAGTTACCCAAGCTGGCCTTGAACTTGCATTTAACCTTAGCCTTCCATGTATTGTAGATACAGGCTATTATCTCTGGTCAGGCCTCTTCTATGAGGGCTAATTCTTGAGGGTTCCAGCCATAAGATCAAGTCATCTCCCCAAAGCTTACCTTCCTAATAGCATCACCTAAAGAAAGGATTTCAATGTGAGTTTTGAAAACACATAAGCATGCGCATGCTAACACTTCCCATTCTCACCCATGACAATCAAACACTTAGATGGTACTTAGTGCTCCAGGGGTGGCAGCAGGGAGGAGGATTCTCAAACAGTCTTAGGTGAGCACTGCCCATTGAATTGAGGTCTAGACTTTTTCTTCTCCACAAACAAAGTTTTGGCTTCTTTTTCTCTTACCCTGCCACCGAGACAAGCAGTCTCCCAAGCAGTTCGTTTGTCTATATGCATCATCCTTTGTCCACAAGTCTGTCTCTCCTGGTCCATTCTTCTTGCTGTCCCCATCCATCTACACCCTAGCACATCTTCTGAATACACCTGCAGCCCCATCTTCATGGTTCAACCCATGTGTCTTTTTAATTTAATTTAATTTAATTTTGACTTATATATATTTTTTATTGTCCATAATGAGTTACAACATTAAGTGGGCAAACCATGAGTTGTTATCCCCAATTCCCCGCTGCCCCCCTCCCCCCTCCGCTGGATGACCTCCTCCATGGGTCGTCTGGATCAGTCCTTGTGACAGGGGCCCATGGATAGCCTAGTATTCAGCCAGGTTCTCCTGGCCATGCCTCTGGATAATCTCCCCCACCACGGCTCTCACAATCTTTCCTCCCCCTCTTCTGCATAGTTCCCTGGTTCGTGGTGGATGAGTATTAAGGTTGCTTTAAGGTTGTGAGCTTAGGGGTCTTTGTGTCGAAAATCGTTGGTTTCAGTCTCACTGGCTTATCCTGTGTAGATTGAATGTCTGTGGCTGTGGGTCCCTCGTTCCTCCCGTCCTTCTCTGCGGGGGTTCCATATGGATCCTCTACGGTATGACTGTGGTGGCTCCTCTCTTGCCAGAATCTCAGGTATCGGCCTATGGTCGGTTGGTAGGGTTAGATGGGCCCCAGCTCTCTCGCTGCATCCTGAAAAATACAAGCACAATCTCCATTGGAGAGTGAGATCAGTGTAGGTTAACAAATATACACAATTCTGGATTACCTAGATTCTATTTTTAGTATCCTCCCTGTCAATTGGTCCCATAGTGTATCAGTGCTTGTGTCTTGATACAGGTATGTTTACTGTACCCCTTTGCTCTTTGGGAAACAAAAGAAAATTCAGATGTGTGTAGCAGTGTGTGAAAGAAGGGACTTTGAACTCCTGGAGGGAACTCAGGGGGAAGAAGTAAGACCCCCAGAGTGAAAATTCCTGGTGGAGACAGCCCAAGAGTTGCTAGGTCAGAGGACACAAGGTCCAACACAGTTGTGCGGTAAGCTAGAGGTGATGCTTGGCAGTGACCTCAGTGTCCAGACAGGGACCAGGAGAGGCTGTGTACGTGGGTCAGTGGTAGAGCATTGTATAACATGTGCAAGGCCCTGGGCTCCTGCCCCAGCACCAAACAGAACCAGAGGTGGCAAAAACAAGAGGCGACAGAACAGGTAGGCACAGGCAGGGGACGAAGGCTTACACTGTACTTCACTGCATACTAACAAATTGTCAACACTGAGGGGTCAGCCGGGAGGTTTCAGTTCTCCATAATTCCCTCAGAGTCCTCCACACATTCCCATTAACGATGATAATAATTCTATCATTTAGGATGGCCTCTTGTTCTAGTATATCTGGGATGGGCTTGGGGAGACACACGAGACTTTGTTTTAAAATCGAGATTTCTAGGCCTACTGTGAAGAGTTGAGGTCTTGACTACCAGTATTACCACTTCCATCACCATCATCACCATTGCTGCATTATCTAATAGTCTCTTTTTTAAAAAATATTTTATTTATTTAAGAGAGAGAGAGAGCGAGAGAGAGCGAGAGAGAGCGAGAGCGAGAGCGAGAGCGAGAGCGAGAGCGAGAGCGAGAGCGAGAGAGAGAGAGAGAGAGAGAGAGAGAGAGAGAGAGAGAGAGAGGCAGGCAGACAGAGAATATGCACCAGGGCCTCCAAGCCACTGCAAATGAACTCCAGACACATGCACCCTTTTGTGCATCTGGCTGTATATGGGCACTGGGGAATCGAACTCTGGTCCTTCTGTATTGCAGGCTAATGCCTTAGCCGCTTAGCCATCTCTTCAGCCCTCTAATATTCTCTTATTGGAACAACCTAAAGTTTTTTCAATTTCTACAAGAAAAGCTGAAAGCTACTTTAGGTTTTTTTTTTTAAACCTGTGATTTAAAACCCAAACCAAAACAAAGCTATTCTTACCACACAGTCACCTTTTTTTCTTTTCTTTTTTTAATTATCCATACTTAGATACACTTAATAAAGGATTAACGTGTTGATGTCTCCCATTCCCCTATTTCCCTCTTCCCTATCCCTGGTTAGTTGGATATCCTCCTCCATGGGCAGTCTGGATCAGTCCATGGGGTAGGGGGTTGTGAATAGCCTAGGAGTTAACCCGATTCCACCCCCCTTTGCATGTTGTTGCTGAGGTGGGCAATGTCTCTGGATATTCTCCCCAACCATGTCTCTTACAATCTTTCCGCCCCCTCTTCCGCTTAGTTCCCTGAGTCATGGACCACACAGTCACCTTTAAACAGTGCCATCCCAACAACATCCTCCTGAGCACATTTATGGGGTTGTCACTGTCAGGAGGGTTATCACTGTGACCCTGAGCAGGGACACCCTTTCCTGGTGTTGACACTTCTGCTTTCTGTGAGTGTACTCATAGTAATGAGATTCCTCAGTTTTGAAGGAAAATCCAAATATTTAAATGAGTATGAATTTTTCCCCTATTATGAAGTTTAGGTCTCTTTACTGGTTAAATCGAATGAATTGGTCTCATAACATGACCCAGGGTTGCTATAGGCAACTGTTCTATTTCAAAAGCACCTTACGTTCCAAATGATTTAGTCACTATTTTATAACACAATACATACAACAAGAGAGAAAAAAAACAAACCAAAACATAACCCAAAGCAAACCAGCAAAATAATTTTAATTTTAGCAGAATAGACTTTGTCACATAAATGCCCGTCTTTGAATCCTAGTGTCACAGCCATTGTGTACAGCACATGGAACTTAGGGTATAGATCTGCAGAGAAAGGGTTAATATTAGTCTGCTGTGCTAACTAGCGCTTGAGTAGTTTCTGTCAGAAGAAATGAGCAAAGATTGCAAACGGAAGTCTCTGGACTGCAAGTGCTTTCCTTTGGTGACTTTTAAAAAGAGTAATGTTAACTTTATCTTGGATTTGTGTTCAAAATCTTATGACGTATTAGCGCTCAATTCCATGTGCCCCGAGGTTTTGTGTGGCATGAGCTATTATTTTTGGCTCCCGTCATCTTTCACTCACTGCATCGTGTTGGCGTTTGAGCCTTGACACGGCATATGTGGAAGAGAGACGAAGGCATTCTTTTACTTCTAACTCAGCTAAGTGCTATGAGACCTGGCGCGTGGTCCCCTGATGGTAACCCTGTGCTATAGTTCTCCAAAGTTTAAACAGCTACTAAGCATTTAAAGCCTCTTTTCCAGATGGGCCAAGGGGACTTCCAACATAAACCCAATCTCAGCCTTCCAAGTCAGAAGGAAACCAATCATGTCTGCGATTCCTTTCCTAGGGTTCAACCTAGACAGCTGGGACTAAATGTCAAGTAAGACATAGGAGATATATTCCTTTGTAATTTTAATTAGCTTATCTATTTCTCTCTCTCTCTCTCTCTCTCTCTCTCTCTCTCTCTCTCTCTCTCTCTCTCTCTCTCTCTCTCTGTTTAGGTGTTTAGCACCTCTTGCCTCTGCAAATCAATGCCAGATATTTGTACCACTTTTTTTGTGTCTGGCTTACATGGGCTGTTTGGGAATTGAACCTAAGGTTGGTAGGCTTTGCAAGCTATTACCTTTAACTGATAAACCATCTTCCCAGACCCTGAGGGACTACATTTTAAATAGTATTTATGTTGATGAGAATATTATAGAAGTTATTATAATATGTGTACACTTTATGGAGGGTGTGAAGACATGTACCAACTTTTTGGATGTAACGAGCTCTGTTCTGCATGTGTGCTAAGTAAAGAGAGTAGTTTCTATTATGGAGAACACTGCCTCTGGCTCAGTACTTACCAGGTTGATTCATAACAGAACAATCCCTAAGACTACAGCATGGAGGAAGAATTCCCTTTGGCCGCATCCTAGCATCTTGACTCTCCAATAGAAGGAACTGGGCAGTTGAGGTGTGGATAGAAGATTTCCAGTAAAGCCTACTGGCAGGTAGAAGATGGAGAGCTGCAAGTTGTCTTGAAATCTGAGTGTCAATTTACAAACTTTGCAATGTGTGGGTGGGACCAAGAGCCTCCTGGAGCCAAGGGCAAGTTACTGCTGCTCTGCATCCCTGCTCTCTAGCTGCTGCAGGCTGTTTCCATAAACCTTATTCTTGGTTGTGAGTAGAATGTTCCAGTCTCTCTAGTCCCTGCGTCCTTTTCTCAGTGGTTGCCATTGGCTGGAATTCAGCCGGCCCTTCAAGACCCATCTCAGAGGGCCCCTTCTGCTGAAGTACTCTCTTCTTGCTGGAGCTGTGTTGTTGAGACTACTTGGGTGAAAGGGAACAAACAATACAGAGATGAAGCAATGCAGGAATTAGGGGTGGAGGAATTTTGGACTTATGACTTATTTGGCCCTATAATGGCATCTGTTGGACCTGTAGCTCAGTGGTAAAGTTCTTGTTTCTAAGGAAACATGTGTGAGGCCCAGGGTTTAAGCTCCAGTACTGCAGGGAAAAAAGTCATAAAGGAACCAAGTAATGGTATTTAAAAGGACATTGGAAGAATTATTTTTCACTTTTATATTATAGTTGTTATTTTATTCACTTCAATTCCAGGAAGGACATAATTTCAGAATAAACACGTCTTTGAAATAGAACAACGCTAATAATACAAAAAAAAATCTGTCTGCAATGGTTTATTCTCTCTTCCATTTCATCTTAGGTTTCTGAAAACTTCACTATGGGCATAGACTTCTCCACACTTCAGTGTCATCCAGTGTCAAAACAGTGACAACTTATTGGTATGTGGAATGGAGGCTCTTATCAAAGACCCCATTATGCTGACATGCCTTGGGTTCATTTCTGTTTGTTAAGGATCCAATTCTTACTCATGTCTGTATCTCCCAGCGTACCTAGCATAGACTTGAACCCTATGAGGTTTCAAATAGACAATAGATGTGCATGAGGTAGACTTCTAGGCAGAGCAGAAAAAAAAAAAAGGCAGGTGCTTTTCTCTTTTTTGAGGGTTCCAAAGCAGAACCCAAGCTATGGTAGCTTGATTCTATGACAACCCTCACTCTACTCATCTCCGAAAGCCTTTATCCTGTGGTCTACCAGGATCCTCCGGATGGCTTAGTCGTGGGGTTTATTGGGCACAACCATGCTGGTAGGCAATGCCAGCAGGGGCTTAAAAAGGCATCTGCTCACTTTCCCTATGTGTCTTGCCTTCTGCCATTACTTGAGAAGAATCTTTCTAGATTCTTGCTAGAAAGCTGGGTAACCAAAGAAAGCCAGGCCATCTCAGTCCCCTGGCCAAGGTCCAGTGGAATCAGCTGGCACACAGCAGCTGACGTGAGCAGGCGTATTGCCATGATTGGTTGAGGCAGTGGACCGTCTCTGTGCTCAGTGCAGTAGCTCCTGTTCTTATTGCCGTGACAGCACACCTGACACAAGCTACCGAAGGGAAGGAGAATCAGCTCAGTTTCAGTGAGGTTTCAGTTTGTCATTGCTGGGAAGGCGTGGTGGTATCTGAGGCAGTGAGCATGTGGCAAAGACTTCTTCTGTGGCGGCAGTCCATGACGCAGGAAACTAGGGCAGAGCCAGAAATGGGTAGAAAGACTCACATCCATCCACCAGTCAGGATCCCCAGCCTTCAAATTAGAGCCACAGGTTTGCTTCTGAGGAAGGTGTGTGGTTGTGTAAGTGTCGAGGTGAGAGGACAGCTTCGGGAGCCAGACCTCACCTTCTGTCTCATTTGGGGCAGAGTCTTGTCCTTGGCTTCATTCACTAGCATAGCTGGTCTGTAAGCTTCTGGGTGATTCTGCTGTCTCCACAGCAGTCCACAGATAATTGGTTGAACACTATTCTGGATAGTTCTGTGAGGGTGTTTCTGGATGAGACTAACATTTAAATCAGTGGATTCTGAGTAAAGCCGGTTTCCTTTCCTAATGTGGGTGGGGCTTCATTCAATCAAGTGAAGACCAGAACAGAACAGTTTACTGACAGCTCATGGGAGAGAGGGAATTCTGAAGGAGGAGGGAATTCTGTAGAAGGAGGGAATTCTACTAGAGAAGGAATTCTGCAGGAGGAGGGAATTCGACAGGCAGTGGGAACTCTACAGGAGAGAATTCTGCAGGAGGAGGGAATTCTGCCAGAGGCGACTTCTAGACATGAGCTCCATCATGTCTGTCTCTTCCTTGGTCCACTCTATAGATTTGGACTCGCTGGCTTCTATCATTACATGAGTCAAGTCTTTCAAACAACTATTTATTCATATCCTGTAGATTCTGCTTCTTTGGAGAACCTTCCCCATATCTCAACCTTTTCTTACCATTCTGATGAAATTGGCCTGCTGTAGCCAGGGGACAAGTGTCAGGAGGATGTAGTTTTTAAAAGATGTCTGGGTGATTTTCGTGTGAGCAGAGTTGAGTACTACCACCAGAGCTACCCTCTTCCCCTCACACATGGAGTAGGCAGGCTTCCCGTCAAATTATATCACTATCCTTTGAGTACTGAATCAGCAGGCACATAATTTAGGACAACATTCTTATTTGTCAAGCAGAGATGACCATAGAAGGCCATCTACTGCTGTGAGTGTCCGATGGAGTCACACATGCGTATCTCCCCTCTTCTAGGTGGGGTGAAGGTGAGCACCTTCCATGTCTTCCTCTCCTGTGATGGCCACATTGTATGAAACTTGGCTCTGGAAGTGAGGTGGGCTCTCTTCTTGGACAAGTGGCCCAGTCTGAGTAGTTTTTGAAGTGTGACCCAGAGCCCTGGATCTGACCTGGGTTCAGCACAGCAGGGGCCGAGCCAGGATGGGTGGGATGTTACAGATCCAGGTCTCTGTGTAGCACTTTGGATGAAGTCATAGGTCACTTAGAAAATGCCGGTGAAACAAATTGAAATATTGTGGTCACATTGCAGCTGTGTAAGAGAAATATGGGACGGATTTTCATGGTTGGTGGAGAGGCGTACTGTCACCTGGGCATAGTGGCTGGAACTCACGCACGAGTGAAAGTGAGTCCCTCATTTGGGCCATGTGAACAGTGTTAGATGATGGCTCGGTGCTCTCAGGTGTCCCTGTTCCTGTCCTGGTATCAGGGTGTCAGGCTATGGAGCACGCCTCTCCATGCAATTTCATCCTGGACATTTGAGAGGACTCTAGGAAACCACTTCTCATCGGGTCATCCTGAGTAAAATGGATTCAGGATATGAAAAAGTGTGTCCTGTAATTTATGGCAACATAAACAAAACCTGAGCAGCCTAATTGACTACAAAGATGGGGGAGGTGCAGAGAAGCATTGGGTGTGGAGAATGTGATTAGCCTCAGCTTGCCTCAGCATGCCCGAGGCTCTTGGGGACATTTTGGCATCTGGACCATGCATTGCTTACATTAAAAGTTGAATAGTTGAATTGTTATATTCTGCCTTCCAAGAGACATTCGAAAGTTTATTTATTTGTACATGTGTGTGCGTACATCAGGATTTCTTACTTCGCAAATGAATGTCTGTCTAGCTTTACATGGGTGAATGGGGAATTAAACCCTGGCCTGTGGAACAGTGGTGTCACTATACATAAACCACTGGACTACTCAGATCCCATGTTGATAAAATAGAGATGATGATGACTGTGTTCATCAGCTTTCTAGCACTCTAACACAAACCTGACACAAAACAGCTTATATAGAGGAAAAGTTTCTCTTGGGCTCACAGATCAGAGGGTTCAGTCTGTGATCCACTGGATTTGTGGTGGGTGAGGCCTTCGTTGGAAGAACCTGGCTGACTTAGTACATATTTGGTTGGTCTTAGGAGACCTCAGTAAGTATTAACAATAATAATTCTATCTGTTTCTTTATTCTTTGCTGTGATTAAGTATCTGACAGAAACAACTTAAAGGAATATCTATCTATCTATCTATCTATCTATCTATCTATCTATCTATCTATCTATCTATAGCTCATAGTTTCAGAGATTTCAGTCCATAGCCCTCAGCTCCATTGACTCAGACCATTTCAAGGCAAACATGTCAGTAGAAGTATGGACAGGAAGAAGCTATTCACCTCACGGTGGACAGGAAACAGAGAAGAGAGACAGGAAGTGGATGGGGAGGGGATAAGATATCCTCAGGAACCTGCCATTTCAATGGTCAGTAATCTACTTCCTCCACGTAGGACCTACCTCCTAAGTTTTCAGAAGGTCTCAAAGTAATACCACTAGCTGGAGACCCATGAGCCTGTGGAAGACATTTCAAATTCACAGCTAACAGGAGCCAGTGTCACATAATCATGAGAGATGTTTTCAGAGAAGTGTACATAAACTGCCATGAAAGTCAGATGAAAGAGAGAGCACCCCTAGGAGGAGCAAGGCGCTCCCAAGAGAGCCTGGCCCTGCACAATGGATGTGACCACAAAGAGCAGTGTGGTCACAAAGCCCAGGCCTTTTTGTGGCCCAGAGGCAGGACAGTGTAGGGCATGTTTGGTTAGCGGAGAGGGCGGCAGCTGGCTGAGGGAGGAGGAAACATATGAGTTGAGATGGAAATTTGGTCTCATTGTTAGCACCTTGAATGCATTCCAAGTGTGTGAAGTGGATTTGGTGGGTGAGGAGGCCGCTGACGGTCTGTAAGTGAGAGACGCCATGCTCAGAGTCATCTGCTCTCAAATGCAGGCTTTCAAGAGTTTCCCAGGGAACACATAAAATATTGGCAAAACCACTGGTCCTGGGATTTAAAATGAACTCAGAGCCAGGCCAAAGTCCAAAGTATATGAGGATTTGGCTGTAAGGCTGATTAGCTCAGACCTGAGAACTGACAGGGGTCACACTGAGCTGGGCTGGTCCCCACATCAACATTGGAGCCAATATTTTATCAGTTATTAGGGATCCCAGCCTTCTCACTTTTGCTTTCTTGCCTGACAGCAACACAGGAAAGGCCAGGAGCACCAGCACACAGCACACCTCACACCTGGAGCAGAGCCAGGCAGGGTGCGGTTGGTCTGAAACTTGCCATCAAATGTGGCAGCATTCTGTATGCACCTCCATTAGTTCTAATCAGAACAAAGTGGATTCAAGGACTGTCAATTCCTCCTAGAGTTCTTGTATGCCGTACTGTATATCCTCCTGGAGTTTGGAAGAATCTGAAGCATGGGCACGAGGGTCTACCCTGAGCTTATCAGATAAGCAGAAGGGGAGTTAAGATGGTCACAGGCGAGGTGACAGAATGCCTGGGCTATAGAGCAAGGTGCAGGGGATAGCGATGGCTCTTTGGAGAAACAGCACCTCTCAGCTCCTCATAGTTTTCTGCTATGTTGTAACCCCATGAGTTGTTGGTGCAGAGAGATCTTGACTTGAACTAGAATCCACTTTGTACTAGCTCGACTCCTCTGGTACTTCTTTGGGCCTCACTTTACACAGGTGGGTGATGATATTACCCACACAAGGTGGGTGCTTTTTTTTTATTTTTATTTTTTATTTTTTTTTAAGGTGGGTGCTTTTGAGTTGTAAAGGAGGAACAGGTCAATTTAGGAACTTTCATCTGCAAGCAATGGAAACCCGAATCCAAGCTGGCCAAGATTAGGGCCAAGGGAGTTGAGAGTTGAGTAGCTTCAGGGGTGACCTGTGTTGCTAAGGAACAGTTTTATTCTACCTGGTTCACTCATGTTTGCCTCATGGCATGGATCTCACATGGGTTAGTTACCCTTATCCCATTTCACCTAGTTCAGTGGGGCTGAGGTAGACATGTGCCTGCTTTTGAACTAGAAATGATCTTCATAGGTTCCTGAGCCAATTGTTGGCAAGTTGTATGACCTTGTGCAACCCTCTCTGTGTGTAAGTCTTCCAATTGGTCAAATTCCTGAGAGGAACTATCTGGTAAAGATGTGGTTAGAATTTAATGAAAGACAGTTAGTTTAAGTCAGACCATCTTCAGCAATCTATCGGTAAGCCATGAAATGAATTGCGTGGATTGTGA
>PVHP010025483.1:0-25490 GCA_004024765.1 Zapus hudsonius | reverse complement strand
TATGCACCTGTAATCCCAGCACTCAGGAGGTGGTGACAGGTAGGTCCTTGTGGCAAGCTACCTAACTTGCTGAATGCTGGGTTCAGTGAGAGACCCTGTCTATGTCAATAAGTAAAGTGGAGAGCAATCAAGGAAGATACCTGAATAGACCTCTGGCCTACACACACACACCTCTGTCCACATGTGTTCCCATACACATGTCAGAAAAATTAATTTGGAGCCTGGTGTGGTGGTGGCTCCCACTTACGATCCCTACACTTGGGAGGCTGAGATAGAAGGCAGTTCTGGACAGCTTGGGCTTACAGAGTGAGTTTCAAACCAGCAGAGTTACAGTGTGAGACCCTGACTCAAAAAATAAATGCAAAAAAATTTTGTTTTCTTGGATGATAACAGCCACCTGCTCAAAAATCCCTTGGTGGCTGCCTGTGCCACCTGTATAAAGCCAGCACTCTTCCATGCATCCAGCCTCATTTGGCACAGGTTCCTTAGTAGCCTGCTCACTGCGACCTTCCCCGCTTCTGGCCTTTGGACAGACTGCTTTGCTTGCCTTCCAGGGCAACTTGAACAGCAGGACTTCAGCAGAACCTCAGTGGCCAACACAGCACTTTGACAGGTGAAACTGATTCCTTTCAGAGACCAGGCTGCAGGGGCTGCTTTAACTCTGTAGCCACCCTTTCTGTTGCCAAATGTCACCTCCTCTGTGAAGCCTTCTGTCACACAGGCACACAACTGCCCTGTACCTGACGTTGTTGGGGATCATACCTTCCCGTTGCACCTGCCAGCAGCAGATAGCTCTATGGTGGCTCCCATCAGTTTAATTCTCTGCTTTCTGTCCCCCACACACCACAGTGCAATTCTCAGTGGAAGGTGAGCTGCCAGGGAGAGAGCTACTGTTCCATGCTAAGCTAAGCGCTTGTATGCACCCTTGCCTTAATCCTTACAACCCCAACTCCATGGGGTCAGTTTCCCTAAAATCCTCATTTTAAAGAGAAGCCTGGGGAGGTTTAAAGAGGTTTAGTCACGTGCCCAAGGTCACCAGCCAGTCTGCCACCAGAGCCCGAGCTTTTAATGAATAACAGCAAGAACTATATATAGTACCTTTCACTCACCAGGTACTGGGCTGAGCCGTGTGCAAATGTTTCATCCTCACAAATAACTTCTGCTGTACCTCTGCCTTGGGGCTGGGGAAACTGAGGTACAGAGTGGTTAAGTAACTTGTAGATGCTTGGGAAGCCAGTCCCTAGAGGAGCAGCTTTGGCCTGTGTGCTCTAGTTCTTGGTCGTGCTCTTACACACCATGCAGCAGGTAAGCTGGGGATACAGTCATCCTGAAGCCCTATGTCCCAAAGCCCTCAGTGACCCTCAGCACCCTGTTGTCCAGACAGCAGCCAGGGAAGGAGCAGATCCATAAACACGAGACTCCAGGAGGGCCCAGGAGGGGCACTGGGCACTGTACAAGTCCTCAATATTATTGCTTTATTGTCATTTAAATGGAGCCTGCCTCAAACAGGCCACCCAGTTCTAGCCACCAGCGCTGGACAAAACCTCCATTGAAAAGCCAATTACAATCACTCCATCTAAATTGTCATGGATTTGTATAGAAAATTACATCTCCATTTAGTCCTGATGCGACGTCCTGGGCATGGACAGAGGGGAGGCTGGCCCATTTACCCCGCCAGCTCAGCGCGGGTGCCGCAGGCAGAGAGAAAGCCCAAGCTGCCGGTCTTGGCCTGCCCAGGGAACAAAGGCCAGTTTGTGGGGGCCCAAAGAGAAGCTGGGCCTCTGAGGGCGTCTCAGATTCCAGGCCTGGGACGATGGACCCTGCACCGCCAGCTGGTCTCCCCTGCTGGCGGCTCTGGCCAGACAAGCTCCTGACAGCCTGCTTTAGGCAGCCATGAGCCTCACCACCATCCAAGGGGCCTGGAGTTTGGCTCATGTCCATGCTTCCAGGCAATGAAGGTGGTTAGCCCAGGGATCCTGAAAGCTTAGGCCTGTCCTTCCTTCTTTCCTTCTTTCCTTTCCTTCTTTCTTTCCTTCCTTCCTTCCTTTCCTTCCTTTCCTCACTGTTACTAAGGGAAGAGTATAGAAATGAGCTCCAGCCTTAAAGTGTCCTGGGGATCCATTTCAGGCTCTGCCCTTAGTAATCCCTTCAATTCTGAAATAGTTGTTGCATACCTACTATGTGCCAGAGAGCAAAACGGCAGAAGCCAGGATGAAATGGCCCTTCCTCTTGACCCTCAAAGTCTGAGAGGGATCTATGACTTTGTGAACGACCCATTCACAGTTCCGAGGGATGAACAGAAGCTGCCTGGGCTTTGGAGAAGTGGTATGAGTAGGCAGCTCTGTGGACATTGCAGCCAACCTTCAGGTCCTTGAGGTGGTCGTGCCAAAAGCAAGAGGGAAGGGAATTTCAGGTCAAGGGAACAGTTGGGGAGGGTGGTGAGACAGGCTTGAGCAGTGGAGTGAGAATGGTACCCTGTGGCCTCTGTGGGCTACTTCTCTTAGCCTCAGTGTCCTCAGCTGTGAAGTGGGGCAAGGATTCAGGGAGAGAATGTGTATGTGATGCTTGGCATCTCTGCAGGCCAGGGGCTTTGAATGCATTAGATCCTACTACCCAGCACATGTCATAGAAGGGGAATGGAGGGAACATCATGGGCCAGCTAATTATTAGATACTATCTCAATCATTCTTATTAGGGATTATCACAAGGGCCCAACACAGGCAGACCCCCGAGAGTATGTGCTCAGTGCCATGCTGACCTAGTGCACATGTGCATGAAACCGGAAGCTCTGGTACTGTGTGCTCTTGACTGTAACTGCATGACTGGGTGAGGCTGTGTGATTGTGAGCCCATGTGTCCATGTATGTGACTCTGTGACTTCATACACACACCCACTGGCTGCAGGGCTCTGTTAGACTTGAGTGTGTGTGTGACTAGGTCAGACTGTGTGCCACAGCCTAAACATGTCTGCCTGGGCCCAGAGGGACACCTGGCACACTTCCTGGATACCTGGGGAGCCTGGAGGCTATGGTGAGGCAAGACAGGCAGGTGCAGAAGTGAGGAGGGCAGAGTCCTCGTCCTCCCCCACCAAATAGACTGGCAAATGTAAAAATGGTGACACCCTGGCCAGGCCAGTGGCTGCCCCACCAGAGATTGCTCTGTGTACAGAAAACAAGTTCTTCTGGTATCAGCTCAAGTTTGGCAGGAAGTGGCTTTTGGGTGGTAGGAAGCTGGATTCAGCTCATATCAGCCCCGGCCGAGGGGCAGGAGAGCAGTTATCTAGGGTTAAACAGAGTTACTGAGAAGCGGGGCCCCAACTCCCCATACCCACTAGTGTTGAGGGCCAGCCCCACCCCTCCGGGTCATTTGGGATGAGAATGATAGAGGAAAGAACTGCTACCTGTCAAGTGCCTTCAGGGCTCAGGACCCAGACTGTCCACTAGCCATGTCCACACATGTGCAGACAGAGACTGTAAGAGCCAGGGGCTTGTCCAAGGTCACCTAGACAGGTAGAGAGAAAGGGAGGACAGGGAGATCGCAAGGAATGCACAACTGCCTACAGACAAGAGCCAGCAGAGGAGCAGAGAGAAGAGGGAAGATGCAGATAGGACAAGTAGTGCAGAGCAACTGGACTGCTGTAGCTGGGAGATGTATGGCATGCTTACTGTGTACCAAAAGCCACGTCGGAGGCTAGAGAGGTGGTTCAGTGGTTAAGGCCCTTGCCTACAAGGCCTATGGACCTGTGTTTGATTTCCCAGTACCCACCTAGAGCCAGACACAATATGGTGCATGCATCTGGAGTTCATTTGTAGATGCTGGAAGCCCTGGTGCACCCATTCTCTCTCTCATTCTCTCTCTCTCTCTCTTTCCTTGCAAATAAATAGATAAAATTTTTTAAAAGCCGCGTGGACATCACAGCTAACCTTGAGGTCCTGAACCCATTTCTCAGATGCAGGCAGAGGAAGACCCAGAGAACCTCAGTGGCTGAGCCAAGCCTGGAATTTAGGTCTGATTCCAAAGCCCCAGTTCTTTCAGGTCACGTGTCTGTGCCCAATTTCTAGAAAAGAGAAGGGGCTATCATAAAAGGAATGCTCAGTTTCATGAGCTGTATGCTTGGGTGCTCTGCTGAGGAGTTCCCCCAGTTGTCCTGTGGAGAGCCAGAGTCAAACCTGGGTAGGGGGGTTGCTTTACCACACAGCAGGGTGTGACCAGCCCTGGCAAAGCAGGCAGAGAAGGCCAAGGCCCTTCCCTCCAGCTGAGACCCAGCGCTGGCCAGAAACGGAGTCTCAGGGCCCACTCTGGATTCCCTGTGTCCTCCAGCCCTACTGGACCCTTGACAAAGGAACTGTTGGTGCTGCTTTCTTCCCTAAAGCAGCACCAAGCTGGTCCCTGGCTAAGATGCTTATTTGAAACCCAGTTTGCATGTCGTTTGCACATTACTCAGTGCATGTCAGAAGGTACGAACATCTCCCTTTTCCGGAAGAGGGCTGCCTGCTTGGGGGGGGTGCCCTCCTCCAGACAGCAAAAATGCCAGCCGGCTAGACTGGAGCTACGCCCTGGCCTCTGACAGCACCCGCCTGCTGCCACCTCCCCCATTCTCTCCTCGAGCCAAATTTAGGCTGCTCTGCTACTGAGACACAGGGAGAGAGGAGGCAGGAAACGGTGAGGTTGGAGGCAGCCTAGCAGAGGCCCGTGGCAGGGTGGGGCTGCCCTAGGGGTGCCCCCTGGCCCTAAAGCCCAGGGTCCAGTCCCCCCATAACTCATAACTGGACTGTAGCCCAGTTGGAGAACACTGGGTTCTCTGCTGCAGCCCAGGGTGCTGGCTGCCCTGTCCATGAGGGACGAGAGAGAGGAGAGAGGGAGGGGGAGAGAGAGGTCATGGCTGGGGCAATGGGGACAGATCAGATAGCGTCCTCCTGCCCCAGACACCCGCCGCCACTGGGGACTCAGAGCTGGCTCTGCCTCTCTACATTTCCTGCCCCTCCTTGGCACATCCCCCTGAACTTTGGGCACAACTGGGAATGAGGGGACTGAACTCTTCTCCCAAGCCTCCACCAGTCCACCACCCCAGGCCAGCTTCTTGTCTTGGTTTGTACTGGTTCTGCTATCTCAAAGAAGTTGACAGAATGATATCTAAGTGGCTGTCTGCACTGACAACAAGGGTTTCTGGGAGTCTGGACAAGAATTAGGGATGTGACAGCTTTAGGTCTATAAGTGTATCTTAAATATTTCTTTCAGGTATGACTAGGAGAGGTGGATGTTAATGTTGCTGGGACAGTATATGGGTGAGCTGGACAGTCAAAAAGAGAAAAAGATTAGGCTGGATTGCAATCGCTGCAAATCCAGAGGTGGGTTAAGTAGTAGAGATGGTAGCTGGGCTATAGACCTTGGGACCTGGCTGTGTGGGTTTGAAGGCCAGCATGTCTTCCGTGCTTCTCTTCACTCACCTGTAAGATAGGGGTAATAAACTACCCAGGACTGCTGGGAAAGGGAAATGAGACAGTGAATGCCTAGCACACAGTAGGTGCACTGTAATCCCAGCCACCAGTGTGGTCTGTTCACAGAGCGGTTGAAGGCGAGGCACTGGAGCTCCGGTGGTTAAACGGGCACCCTCGGGATGGGGGCTCAAGTTTGCATGATCCTGGGCAAATGGCCACACCCTGCTGAGCCTCGGGTAGGGAGCAGAGAGGCGCCTACTGCGGAGGGTCTGTGAGGATTACACGAGATCTGGCTTGGCACAGAGCCTGGCACATAGCGGGTGCTCCCTGAAGGAGAGCTGGCAAGATCGAATGGTACCGCCCCGCACAAAGGACAGGTGGGCAGCGTCGGGGTGGAGGGCGGAGCTGGGCAGAGCAGAACGGGCAGGTGTGCTGGGGAGGGCGGGCGCGCGCGCGCGCAGCAGGTGCGCCTGGGGTGGGCGGGGCCCCGCGCGGGCGGGGTCTCCAGGTGAGCGCGCGCGCGCGCGCCAGGAGACGGAGCCTGGGGGGGTCGACTTGGCCGCGGTCCAGTGCCGCAAAGCGTCCCTGTGTCTTTAACGCCCTCCTCCCTGCGCCCCCACCCCTTTTGTGCGCACCCCCCTAACGGGGCTGCAGCCGCGGAGCCGTCCCCCCTGCACTGACAGCTGGTATCTAATTACTGTGTGAGAATGGAAAGTCAGGCTGTCCCAGCTCCGGGGAGAGGGGATTAACGTCTCCTGCAGAATACACTTCCTCTGGTGGGTTGCCATGGTTACTCTCATTACCTGCCTGCCCGCGAGGAGCCGCGCGAGCCGCTCCAGCAGGCCCTCCGAACCCGGACCGGCACGCGCGCGGGGCAGACACGCGCACGCGCGAGCCGCCCCGCCCCGCCCTTCCCCTCTCCGCCCCGCCGTGGCGCACGCGCGTGCGCCGTGGGAAGCGCGAGCGGCCTCGCCCCCCGCCCCCCGCCCGAGCAGCTGACAGTGGCGCGCACGGCCCGGCCGGCCCCAGCGCGCGCTGTCAACAGTCATTAGCGCGCGGGCCGTGTCCCCCCCCCACCCCGGCCCAGGGTGGGGCCCGCACCTGGGGTCCCCTGCTCGTTAGCGCCCCCGAACCGGAGGGACCTGCCCGCGGAGCCTGTCTGGCTCAGAACCACCCCCTTCTGCGGTGCGGTGCGGTGCGGTGCGGTGCGGTCCGGGAGTCCCAGTTCTTAGCCATGGAGGGAGGCGGGTCCTCAGAGTCCAGGCGAGAGCGCCCCTCCGCAGTGGTGGTGACAGCGGTCATTTATGGGTGCCTCGCGAGGGCGGGCATTTCTGTGCTTCACTTGGGATCCCACAGCCCTTCTGTGGGGTGATGAAAGCCATTGTGCACACGGTGTCGCCTCACACGAGGAATCTGGAGTCCAGGCAAGAGCTCCCCCCCCCCCCCCCCCTTGTCTGAGATCTCGACTGAATTGTCCTCAGGCCCCTGACTCACCTCTAAAGCATCATCCTGGTCCCCTGAAGCCAGACCCCTGCTGCCAGGCACCTTGTCTTGTCTGGAGAAGGAGACTCCATCCCTGTCCTTGTCACCAGGATTGACATTTTCCCAGCCCCTCTCCTTTCCACAGGGGTCACTGGCCCATTGCACCCCTTTTTCTTTCCCCCTTCATACTCTGTCCGGACCCCCAGAGTTAAAACTGAAAGAAAGGAGAAAAGAGAGAGACAGAAAAGAAAAAAAGAGCTAATAGGAGCTGCTAGAAGGAAGGATATGGCATCCGTCACCCTTTGGGGGCCAATCCCAGGCACCTTTGGAGGGGGGCAGGGTGTGCATTTTGGTCCTCGTTGTGATTCGAAAGAAGGAGGTTCAGCGAAGCAGAAAGGAGGTATTGGAATATGCGAGGCTGTTCCAGATGGCAGGTGCTACTTGGCGGTGGCAGTGCTCCGCACTAACCGTTGGAGATTGAGCACAAGGGTGGAGAAGAGGCAGGCAGGCACTGAGCCCTCTGCCTTGTGGATGAATGGATGGATGGATGGATGCATAATGGATGGGTGGATGGGTGTCTCTGTCCCATCCAGGTCAGTGGAACTGGGGGCCATCATAATCAAGTGAGAACCTTATTTTGAAGGGCTTATATGTAGGTAGTAGTCACAGCCAATAGAAATGAAAAAAAAAAAAAACCCTTCATTGTCCCATATGAGCAATGCCCTTTACCAATCATTGCTAGTGTGTCTAGGGGACAATGAAGAGACTTTCTGGAGGTT
Source organism: Zapus hudsonius (assembly GCA_004024765.1). Lineage (NCBI taxonomy): Eukaryota > Metazoa > Chordata > Mammalia > Rodentia > Dipodidae > Zapus > Zapus hudsonius. The sequence continues at coordinate 17,792 of PVHP010025483.1, read as the reverse complement.
TGGGTGATGTTCTTCATTCTGTTTTTCTTTTGGGTTTCATGTGGTTTTAAATTTCCTCTCTTCATCTTTCCTAGCCTCCTGGGGCCCCTTTGCAGGGGGCTGTCTCCTCCCCTCCTCCATGGTTCTTCTTTAGCCCCACACAGGGTTGGAGTAAGATTTTTTTTGTTTTTGTTTTTCGAGGTAGGGTCTTGCTCTAGTCCAGGCTAACCTGGAATTCACTATGTAGTCTCAGGGTGGCCTTGAACTCACGTCAATCCTCCTACTTCTGCCTCCCAAATGCTGGGATTAAAGGCGTGTGCCACCACGCCCAGCTTGGAATAAGATTTTGCAGGACCCTCCCTGTACACTTCCAAAACACAGTCCTGGCTGAATTTATTAAAGCAAGGTTTGGGGAGCAGGTTGAAGGGCCTCCGTTTAGAGTTTGGGAAGATCTTGCCCAGAACACACCCAGTCTCTTTGCTGACTGGCTTGGATGGGATAGAGCACATACTCACATTTGCCTTGTGCAAAGCAATCAACCCCCCTGAAGTCCTGGACTCCCACCCAGTGCAAGCCAGAGGTTTGTTTCTGGCTGACTCCAGCATCTAGCAGCAATCTCATTGATTGTCATGCCTCATCAGGAGTCGGATCTGGAATGCACCAGGAGGGCATAGTCTAAGGACTTTATGGTCTCTTCCTCTCTCACAGGAGGACCCCACTTGAGAAATGTTCCCACTGTTTAGTGACATCCTCTCAAGCATGGTCTCTCACGGCTGCTGGCACATTCTCCTATTGTAGTGATGGTGTCGCACTAAACGGTGCCCTGTGGCCTGAAACGGTATTCCCACCTTGATAAGTATGTAACTTATTACCAGCAAGCGACTTCAAACTTCCGCTGCTCATGACAGAAACTGCCATCCATTAGCAATCACACTGCGCTTGCCATCAAGGGCAGGAGTCCGTTTAATTGGATTCTGTGGGGAGACAGGATTCCATTAGGGGAGCTCACCTGAGTGATGCTCAAAAGGATCGCTCATGAGGTCACCTGGCAGGAACCCAATGGCCTGCTAAGACAAGCTGGTCCCCCTTGTTGGTCTGTAGCTCTGGATATATCAGTCTCCTTGTGATAAGCATTCAGATCACTTGAGGAAACTGAGGAAGCCAGAAAACACCTGACAATGGATGGACCTTCCTAATTGGGTTTTCCAGAGAGAAGTCAAAATCCAATGTCAGGGTGCTGGGGGCTTCTGCCCTTTCATCTGTAATCCATAAGAAGACTCTGGGTTGATGTCTTGTATTTATGCTAATGTTACCCAATAAGATTCTACTGTTCCCACCATTAAGAAAAGTAGTCTTCACTGAGATGAAAATATTAACATATTAGGCCTGAAAGCACAGAGCACAGCCATGTTTAATGAGCCAGTGCCATTTCCCCTACTGGTCACCTCCCTGCCTCAATAGTGAAGATATTCTAATCAGTGGTTCTCAACATCTCTTGTATCAGAACCATCTTGAGGGGGTCTATTAAAATCCTCAGAGCATCAGATTTGTTAGACTAGATAAGAACCAGAAAATATGCATTTTAGACACCTTCCTAACTCTGCCCATCTAAGACCCACACTTTGAGGACCAGTGTTCTAAATATTTTGAAATGTCAGCAACATGTAAAGTTGACATTTGGTGACTTGCAACCTCGCTTTTAGATTAGAACTCAGATGGGCTGGATTTAAGGGTGCTGGCAATGCTCAAGAAAATTGGTAGCTCTATAAATCTTCAAAACCATTGCCATGTCTGGTTTTGTTGGCCTGGTCCTGGTTGGCTGTTTTGGATGGTTCCAAAGAAAGAGTGTGTTACCATGGCAATGTTCTCCACAGAGGAAGACCTCGAAAGTCTATCCTGCACAAGTTATGAGGTGTTTCTCATGGCTTTCCCCATAGAAATCTGGAGAGTTCCTTTCCATCATTCCTGCTTGGCATTACTAGGAAGCTGGGATAGTTGGGGAGGCTCCAGACTCCTCCCCACTCCATCCAGTTCTGTAAGTCAAATGAACTTCCTGTGTCAGTTCCAGAGCACAGCTTGTTTAGAGCAATGGACTAGGTGAAGCTAATTTAGGTGCCAGGCAGAGTGGGTTGGCAGGGCCATCCTAGGCAATGAGGAGGACTGGGTACACAGGTCGGTTAGTGGCAGAGCACTGGCCTAGCAATATACAAGGTTTAATCTCCAGAACTGAAGGGAGAGGTAAGGTTCTTAAGGCTGTAGGGAAGCAGCTCTCTCCCCATAACCCTGTCTGCATTCTCAGCTAGGGAGAACATGCCACTCCTGCTGCTGCATTTAGCAAAAAGGTCATTACGTCTGAATACAGGGCATGGCAATGACCATGGCATGTGACTGCTGCCAGGTCCCTTTGTTACCATCTTCCCTGGGTTCTCATTGAAGAGCACATAGAGATCTTTGTGTTCTTCCCTTAGGGTTACAGGTACAGTGTCATTCATGGTGTGCCTCTGCAAACCTTGTGTGGTCTAGTTCTGTGCTACCAACCCTCTCTGCCTTCCACTCCCAGGGTTACAGGACCCAATCTATTACTTTTTTTTTTTTGAGATAAGGTTTTTCTATTGCTCAGGCCTCACTATATATATATGGCTCAGGCCAGCCTTGGCCTCAAACTCATGACAATCCTTCTGTTTCAGCCTTCCATGTGCTGGGATTACAGGAATATGCCACCGTGCCTGGCTAAGTAATCAGTTTTAAAAGAGGGAGCTACTGATAACTGCTCCCCTGAAGTTTTGCAGGGATAATTTTATGGTCACATTGAACTATGTGCAAAGCCACTGCTTACCCAAGTGTGGCCAAGCATGGAGTTGGGATTCTGGGACAGAGATGGGCCAAGGACTGGAAAGTATATTTCACTGATTTATCTGGGTCCATTAAATATATTTTGAGCTTAGAAAAGCTTATTCCACATTTCTGGATAGTCTTAGCATAATTATTTAAGAATTAAATAAGACTATACACCTCTTCTGATGGTGGGTATTACCCCAGGAGATCCATTTTGTAACTGAATGGATCAGAAGGGCAGGAAGTCAGAGCAGATTCCTAAATACAACATAGTCAAACTCAGATAGGTGTATACAAGGAAAGATAGAGACTCCTTCCAAGCCTTATGTGCCAGATGCCACACACACATTTTACTTGATCCTTGGACCATCCAATTAGGAGGTTTTAGGTCTATTTTTTTAGGGGAAAAAACTGTTTCAAGACATGGAAAAGTAAAGTGACCTGCCTCAGGTCCCTGACTGATAAAAGGGTATTTTCTATCTCATTTCTCTAAATTACTATCTCTTCAATGGGATTGTTTGCCTCAGTTTTTCCCACCAAGTTGTATCTTTTTTTTTTTTTTTTCGAGGTAGGGTCTCACTCTAGCCCAGGTTGACCTGGAATTCACTGTGTAGCCCAGGCTGGCCACCAACTCACTGTAACCCTTCTACCTCTGCCCCTGGAGTGCTGGGATTAAAGGTATGTGCCACCACGCCCCACTGTTCAGTGGCTTTTTAAATAAAATACACACACCTTTATAACCATACCTAAATAGAGAAGTAGAAATCCAGTTGTATCCATTCTTGAGGTTCATTTGATTTTGCCAATGTAAAACTCTGCTTTAAAGTGGGAGAGATGGCTCAGTGGTTAAGATGCTTGCCTGCAATGCCTGAGTTTGATTCCCCAGTACCTGCGTAAAGCCAGATGCACAGAGTGGTGTATGCATCTGGAGTCCGTTTGTAGTGGCACACCCATTCTCTCTGTCTCTCTTCTCTCTCTCTTTCTCTGCTTGCAAATAAATAAAAAATATTTTTAAAAGTGGGTTATATGGGTTAGTGTGATGGCTCAGAGGTTAAAGGTGCTTGCTTGCAAAGCCTACTGGCCCCCTGGGGTTCCCCAGTACCCATGTAAAGCTGAATACAAAATAGTGCATGTGTCTTGCCTTCATTTGCAGAGGCAAGAGACCTTGGCTCAACATCCTTCTCCACCTCATGAAATAAATAAAATTTCAAAAAACAAAGTATAACTGAGGTGGACATAATGGTACATGCCTGTAATCTCAGCACTTGGGCTGTAGAGACAGAAGAATCAGTTCAAAGCCAGCCTTGGCAAGTTTGAGGCCAGCCTAGGCTACATGAAGCCCTGCTTCAAAAAAAAGTGTATTACAACAATAATAATATTCATCCTGTCTCAATTGTCATGGCAGTATTTGAAGACCCTTCAAATGCCTTGTCAGCTAATGAACGAGCTGGCTGTTGATAGGCCCTTAAAGGTGGTTTAAGACCAGAGGGTCGGGATTCTCCTGAGAATGAAGTAAAAGTTACTCCTGAGAGAGTTTATATCTGAAAAGCCATGGGATTTCACAGCTCAGTGAAGCTCAAGGAAGTTGAAGGGATTGCTCCTTTTCAAAGCAAGGATGCCAGGCCAGCAACCAGCTTTCTTGTACCTGTGCGTGCGCACGTGTACACACACACACACACATGTTAACATAGAAGCCTGCTCTCTTAAGAAATCACCACTGAAATGGGTCCTGACTGACAAGAGGGCCTATATAGGGCTTGTAAGGCCACAGCCCAGGGGCATCATCCTGTATGATGCCCAAGACTTGTAGGTTTCAATAGCCCATACCCGGCATAAACTGATCCCTGGTCTCAAGCTTACCCACCTCTGCATGTCTAGAAAGCCACGAGATGAAACCAAAGCAGGTCTGTGGCATGCCAGCCAATCTGAAGGTCCAGGCCATCTGTGGCAGTCCTTAGCCACATCTCCCTGGCAGGCCCTGACCTCCACAACTTCCTGGAGATGTGATGTCCAGCGTTAGCACACCTGGGGAAACTTGGCCAACCACAAAGCATAGTCATAATCACAGTGTTTATGGAACTGTCTCTGTGTGCTAGGCTTGGTGCAAAGGGCTGCAACCTCATAGAAGTTCATGGTGGACAAAGGGGCACTTTATTTCCGTTTTACCTATGAAGGGCCTGAGACTTAGAGAAACAAGATCACTGCTCAGGGTCACCCATTACCTAAATGATGGGGTTGACTATATCTGAACCACCCTGCTCTGCTTTAACCATGTGCTAAGCAGCTGTTTATCAAGGACCTACTATGTGCTCAGCATCTGTCTCTGTATGAGCCAACAAATGAATCCTATACCTTCATAGAGTTGATCTTCTTGAATGGGTTCCTCTGAAAAAGGATTAGACATCTGCTTATTCTTGATCTCTGAAGCCCCAGAGTGTACCTTGAGTCCTGAGGACCAGGAACTGCATTCACAGAGCAATGACCTCACCCAGACTCATGCCCTGGAGTATCCCCTGCTGCCTCCCTCCTTCTCCTCTCCCTCCTGCTTCTTCTCTTCTTAGGTGGGGAGGGCAGGGGCCTGCCTGTAGCTGCAGCTGTTTGCTATGAAGGACCCAGTCTCCATCCTGGCACACCTTGTCAGGCCAGCTGACAGCACTCATGCCAGCTTGATAAGAGGCTCAGGGGCCCCTGGCTGCCCCATTTCCAGCCCTGCCACCTCCACATGGCCTCACTCCTGTTTTTCTGTATATCTCTCTACACAAAGAGCCCTGGTGCTGTGGCTGGCGCTCAGCTGCTGGAGTGGGGAGGGTGGGCAGTGGTGAAAGGCTTTTCAGAAAGGCTGGGTGGAGGCAGGAGCCACCCAGGTGATGGGAGCCAGTCCCTTGGGACCCTAGCCCAGGACCACAGTGAAAGGTTACTGCTAATTGGTGAGCTCCTGATGGGGCTGCATCTATTTAGCACTCCCCCCTCCCCGGAGACTTCCAGGATGGTCTTGGCACAGCGTGTGATTCAAGAGCTCCACGAGAGTCTGGCACAATCTGTCTGGAATTGTGAACATGGAGCGAGCCTCTTGGTTTTCTAATTTCTACTTGCGTTGTCGTGGTTCTCTGCCCATTGTTGCTGGTAGATTTAGTGGCAGCAGCTACCCTGACTCTGGTACCCTTTCCCTGGACCCCAGCAATCTCCCCTCCTCCGCAGCCCCCCCTCCCCCAAGCTGGGCCATTGGAGGCCATGCTGGGCCAGGGAGCAGCACAGTCCCTGCCCCCGACCTGTGGCCTGGCCTCAGGGCTCAGCTCTCACCCGCCATCAGCCCTGACACTAACACAGCTTGTCCACCCTGTCACAGGGGGCAGATGGCCTGTCGGAGCCCGAGGGCATCTCTCTGAAGCGGGTTGCTGTGGTGGAAGATTTCTTTGACATCATCTACTCGATGCATGTGGAGAGCTCTGCAGAGCCGGGCAAAGCCCCCAAGCACGCTGGGCAGAAGAAAACCTACCGAGCGGTGAGATTTCTGTCTCTGCCTCCGCTGGCAGCCCCGGGCCTTGGCAAGAGGCCATGGGCTCCACACATGTTGGGCGGGAGGCGGGGCGGGGAGCTGAGGCGTGATGAAGCGGCCTTTGGGGATCCAGGGGGGCACGGGGCAAGGGCATGGCAGCCAGAGATGGCTCACAGGGTGAGGGGCGGGCTCTGCGGTCAGAGCACAAAGGAGAAGCAGGTTGAAGGGAGGGAGAGGGAGGAAAGAAGGGCTGGGCAGGGAGGAAGCCCTCCTCTTCCCAGTTTCTGTTTTATTCGTGTCCCCCCCATTACCCCTTGCAGCCTGCTGGGGGTGGGGAGGGCAGATAATAGGAATAGCAGAAGCCAGTGCTTCCACAGCATGGCATGGACCACATGCCAGCCTGGGCTAGATGCTTCCTGTGTGTGAGCTTAACCAGGGCCTGTGAAGCCAGCACTGTGAGTTCCCAGGGGCTGTGGGTCTGCTGCTCCCAACCCTCTTACCCTCAAGGGGGTCCCAGTTAGATTTGGGGTGGGGAGGCTGAGGGCAAATCAAGGCACACAAAAGCAGACAGGTCTCCGAGACCAGCATTGAGAAAGAACCCAGGGACTTGGAGGGCTTTGGGTGGACAGAGGAGAGTAGAGATGGCACTCTATAGTGAGAAGTGACCCATGGGGAAGGTGGAAGATTGTAGGCAAAGTCCCAACCTTGCCCTGCAGGAAGGCCTGCTGTGCGGATCTCCCCGCTACCTCCCCTCCCCGCACTTCCCATTGGCCTCTCATCTGAGTCTGCTCCCCCTTGCCATGGCTCATGCCCAGCTCAGAGCCCACAAACTGGGCACTTTATTCTCAGCCAAGCATCACAGCACTGTGGTCCCATTTCCCAGTTAAAGAAACAGACCCAGAGACCTGAGCCACCTGTTCCAAGAACACTCAGCACCTGAGTGACAGTCAGCTGGTATCCCCTGACCCCCCCTATGTTGAAGTTCTCCCCAGAATCCTGGATTTATGTCTTTCTGGGACCAGGCTTTCTCACCCCAAGTTCAGTGTGCAGACAGCATTAGGCTGTAGCCAAGGTAGCCTGTGTAAGCATAACGTTACCATATGACTTGATTCAAAGAACCCAGCAATTTGGGTCCTTGTCCTCAGATGATGGCCTTTTCCCTGAAAGGGTCTGTAGGATGGACCCCATGTGGGGGGGGGGGGCTCAGACAGGTCTGCTCACTCCTCCTGCTGCCTAGTGTGTGTGTGGTTGGGGAAGGGATCAGTGAGTGTTAGGGTATTTCCACCTGAGGCAAAAGAAGGGAGGGCTGCCAGCCTAGGAGCAGCAGGGGCCCCTTGGGATTGACAAGACCCAGCAAGTTTGCTGAACATCAAGCCTACCATGGTGCTGGGCACTCAGCATGTGCCAGGCTCTGTACCTAGCACTTCCTGTGCCCACCTCACTGAGCTTCACCCAAGTGAAAGCTTCGTGAATGGAGCAGGTGCTTCTGTGATCCCCATTTTAAGATGAGGAAATGAAGGCTCACTGAGCCACAGCTGGCCCCAGGTCACTGGGCTGGAGTTCAAAGCCAGGCTGCTGACCAATGTCCAGCCTAACTCTCCCCAAGCCTCCAGTGGCCAACTAGCAAGCCAGCTACTGACTGTTACCAGGCAAATGGGCTCAGCTGGCTTGACCTGAGGACTTCCCTGGCCCCTTGGGGCCCAACATCAAGCACCCACAGGCACTCCTCAGCAGGAGTCTGCAGCCTCTGCAGGGAATAGGCCAAGGCTAATTAGGCTGGTCCTGTCAGCCCTTATGTCCCTGGGCCAAGTGGACATCCATCCCTTTGCTCTGTACTTCCTGGCTTCTTGTCCATATGCCCGCCGCATGCCCCACTTCCCGCTGCCCAGCCTGGAGCTGGCACATGACTGGCATGGAGCCAGCTGGGCTACACACAGAGCTGGAATTTCAGCAGCAGGGCCAAGGCTGAGCAGAACAGGCCAGGGCCCTCCTGCAGTGGGTGTGAAGCAGAGAGAGAGAGAGAGAGACCAGCACTCCCCCTTCTTATGTGCCTCCTCGCCTGTCCCTCTCCTCTCCTCTCCTCTCCCCCATCTGTCACCCTTTTCATGCCACCCTTTTCCTTTTGGGGGCAGGAGTAGTGTTTTTGTACTCTCTTTTCATCTCCTTCCATGTTCCTTCATCCAGGCCTAACTCCTCAGCCTTGCTCAGCAGACATAGCCCCCACTCCCACCCTGCCTGTAGAAAGAGCCCCCAAGAAAACCCTGTGCTGATGGCTACAGAGAGGCACAGCCTGGCACCTCAGGGTTTCATCAAGACCTTGGATCTTCCCCTGTGGGTTTTGCCAAAGCTGAACCCTAAGTCTGCTTCTCAGTCTGGAGAGCACTGGGGCTTTCTGGATTCTTGCAGGCTTGGGTGCCTATAGGGGATTGAGGAACCGGCAGGGATGTGAACCAGCCTTGTTCCAGGCACTAAAGGAGGCCCATTCTTTAGCTGTGGAAAGAACTTTCCTACCATGTCCTGCCATGGATCAGAGACAGGGCAGGTAATAAGCATTTAAAGCCTGGAGGTGTTTGAGCCAGAGGAAGGTGGCCATTTATATCAGATAATGTGGGAAGAATCCTCTTTTAAGCAAGAAACCCCACCTTACCCTTTCATGCTGGATGACCTGAGGTTCCAGAGATCCCAGGGGTCTCATCAGAAACCTGGGGAAGGTTTCAGGTGGTTCCACCAAGTTCCTGGGCCACAGCAGTGAACTTGTTTTATTTATTTATTTTTCTGGTCTTTGTCCATCTGGGTTGGAGGGAACCCTCTTGCTTCCTTTTTTTTTTTTCCCCTCCAGGGGTGCTGGAGGCCAGATTAGCTCCCAGAGCCCAGATCTGGCTATCCAGGCCATTTTGGAGTTCTGGCCAGATGTGGTCAGCAGCTGCTCCAGGCCCACCACGTGCTAATCCACTGCAGGGCAGAAGGAGGACCTTGTAAAGTGGTGTAAATCCCCCAATTGGCCTCATCTGTCTTTGTTGGCCTCTGAGTTGGGGAGTGAAAACAGGGCCTTGCAAGTCAACGACTCTGCAAATAGCTCCCACTCTCCCTGCTAGTGAAATCGCTCTCAGTTTTTACCACTAAGAAAAACAGGAAAAAAAAAAAAATTCACACGGGTCTCAGAGTCCAGGCAGCAGGCAGTCCTGGCACTGAGGGAGGCCCAGGGACAGGGTCGTAGAACCTTCCCACCTGAAACACTGCTCCATCTTGAGCTGCTTTGTACACCGAGTCTATTTGTAGAACAGGGTCTGCAGCTCTGAGGCCATCTGAAAACCATCGTCCTAGTGAGGAGAGTGCCTGTGAGGACTGCTCTTTTGGGTTCCATTTCATTTTGTGGTCCTGTAGCCTAAGGCATCCATGTACTCAAAAAGAAATAGAGGCCCTATTTCTGGTCCTGGACCAGATGATGGGTGAACAAAAGATGCTGTGCAAAGTCAGAATGGGTATGTCCTCCTCCTTGTGGGTCCCTGGAACTCTGCTGGGAGCTAGAAGCCAGACTGCAGGCATTCCTGTGCAGGACTCTCTCTCTCTCTCTCTCTCTCTCTCTCTCTCTCTCTCTCTCTCTCTCTCTCCCCCTCCCCCTCCTTCCCAGCCCAAGAATTTCTCACCTACCTCTTCCACCTTTCTGTGGGACTCAGAGCCTTAAGATGTGTGCCCTGTGTTCTCCACCCGCACCCTCCCCATTGGCACATCAGCCTGCTGTGGCCCACTCCTGGGGACCACACCAAGGCCAGAAGAGCTGTAGCCACCACCCCAACCTGGAGAGGAACTCCTTCCCAGGCCAGGTGGCAAGAGGGACCTGCCCATCCTTTGTGCAGCACTTGGCAGAGCAGCCTGGCCTTGTGAACCCTTTCAAAAGGGGAGTGAGCAGCTTGAGTTTAGGCTCTGGCATGAACCTCTGCCTCCTTGTCCTGGGTGACTGCAGTCTTCCCCCCCATGTCAGCTTGGATTTTCTGAGGCTTCACCTGGGGAGTCATATCTCAATCTGCCCCATCCTGGTTCTTCCTGGCACACACCCTTCCCTTGTGCCCTCCTGCAACCACCATCATCAGCCTGTCAGCCCAGTCCACCTCACCTTCAGATACTCCACCCCCCCCATTCTCTGAAAGGGACTTCCAAAAGCTCCAGGCAGAGAAGCTCCCACCCTCAGCTATCATACTCCAGGTGGGCCAGCCACACCCTCTGTGTGGCTTTTACTCCAGCCAGGGGTACTGGGGTTCGCCCTTGTCCCTGACCTCTAGAGCCAACAATCAGCTGGGGTTTGGAAGGGAGATAACTCATCGAGGCCTGCTCTGTGGAGCATCAAATCAGCTGAGAGTTAGAACTGTGTCACCAAGATTAACTGGAGTGTGCAGCCAGTGGGAGCGGGTGGTAGGAAGCAGGTGGGCGGCTGAGCTGGGACCTGCCTAAGTGAGTCCTCAGAGCTGGCTGCAGCCTAGGCTATCCAGCCTTCTATATGTTCTACCCCTATTCATCAGAGATGGAGCAGGGCATCTGCGTACCCCACTGTCCCCATAGGAGCAGACCCTGTGCTGTCCCCCAGCCAGAAAGGGCCCCTGCTGACCAGAGTGGCCAGACACCCTAGGCCAACTTTCCCAGCTAGGCTGTGCTGAGGACAGGAACACTGGGGCGATGCTGCCCCTTAGTGGAGAGGAGTGGAAGGACCCAGTCTCTAGGTAGTGTGAGAGAAAATCAGCCATGGGTAGGTGGAAGCTGGGATCAAAGGGACCCTTTGGGCCCCTAGAGGCAGCCAAACCAGGGCAGGGGAGTTTCCCAAGACCCAGAGCAAGGAGGAAAGGCAAGACTTTTGGCCCATAGACACTTCTCACTCCTCTCACATTCTCTCTATTCTATTGCTATCTTCCCTCCCTCACACCCTCTCTCCTCCCTTGCTGTGGGGTGGTATGACTTGGAACACTGCCTCTCAGGAGCTGTGCAACCTCAGGTGAGTGAGCTCACCTCTGGGCCTTAGTCCCAAGGAACATGAAAGGGCTCCAAGAGACTGTAGAGTATGAAAACTCAGGTGTCCCCGCGACGGCCCTACACAGCTCTCCTTGACTGGCACAGGAAACCATTGATAGAACCCTGAGCCCCCCCACCCCATGCTGATTCCAGTGTTGGGTGCAGGTTCCTGGGTCCAGAGCCTATGAATTTCTAAATGGGTCTCAGTTTATCCATCTATAAGATGGGAATCTGTTCCCTTGCCCTACAGAAAATGTTTATGAGCTCACATTCTGGTGGCAGCGATAAAATGTTCTGACACTGTTACTTATTAGAGGTTTGAAAACTAGATCGTGTTTAAATGCTTTGCTTTTTCAAGTTTCAATCTCTTTTATTCAAACATTTAAAACAAAATAGCTCATTTTCACAGCAAAGAGTAGATGACACCTGCCTCTTGCTGCCACCAGAGCAAAGTGCAGAGTGTGGGGACCCAGTGGCCAGGTCACTCCCCACTACTGGCCTGGCCGCACATGACATGCAAACTGTTTTTCCGCAGATCGCGGAGACCTACGCCTTCCTCCCAAGAGAGGCTGTGACCCGCTTCCTCATGAGCTGCACGGAGTGTCAGAAGAGGATGCACTTTAACTCCAGCGGCCCGGAGCCCAAAGGTGGGGGCCGCCTGTAGGCTGGCACTGGCAGTGCAGGACAGCCCAGGTCCCGTGGGAGTCACTAGCCCCAGAGGCCAGTGTGGGTGGTGGTGCTGCCTGCACAGCAAGCCCTGTTTGGATTTAATTTTTGAATTTTTTATTTAAGATTGATTGATTGAGACAGGGTTTCCTTGTAGCCCAGAATATGGTCTCAAACTTGCAATCCTCTTGCCTCAGCCTCTCAGGCTGGGATTACAGGTGTATGCCACCACACTAGCTTGGCTCTTTTAACTGTTACGTTTCATATAAAAAGCCAACAACCCATTGGTCCTGCCTTTCAAGGCCCAGGTCAGCCTCTTTCTTCCCACCCAAGTTCCAGGAGGAAATGGTTCCCTCCCCATTCTTCCCTGCACTGTCGTCCTGGCCACTCAGGCCTTGCCCCTGACTGTCCACTCATAAGCCCATGAGTTTGGCTCTCTGAGAATAGGAACATGTGTTCCTCTTCCTACCTCTTGTCACACAGCACCTGCTAGTGATGCACCCTCCCCAGGGGCTGCTTCTTCCTGGTACACACCCATGCGGTTTCTGATAAGTAGATCCATGGGGATTAGGATTTAAAATATGATCAGCTGAACTTGGTCCCTGCTCTGCTCTGCTCTGCCCAGTGAGATCAGCAAGGGCTCCCCCTTCAGTATTTCCTACTATACCAGTAGCTTGGATAGTTCATCAGAGCCCCTCTACCTGCAGGTGTTTTTGGCTTTGTGATACTGGCCATCTCCTCAGAGATGGTACCTAGGTGAGCCACTGAAAATTTTAGCCACTCCCCCAAGTATGCTGTACTAGCCCCTGACAGCAGACCTGAACCTCAAGGCGAGGGTTGCAGAGACAGACTAGGAAGGAACAGAGGGCCATGGTGCTTAGCAAGTGGCATCCATCTACCTGGAGAAGCAAAGTCAACCACAGAGCCTTAGTTGACTGTAGCCAAGCAGTGTCTTCCTCTCCGAGTGTCTCTGAGGCCTGTGAGCAACTGTTGATACCAGCTGATTCACCAAGTCTAGAGGCTTTTCTGCCTCATCAGGCACATTGGACATTCCTAAGATACAAGGGACAGAAGCCCCCCCCACCCCATGCTGATTCCAGTGTTGGGTGCAGGCTCCTGGGACAAGTGGTGTGGATGCTGTTCACAACTCTGTGGAGATCCCACCTCAGAAGACTGATGAGGTTTTTGAGAGGGCTTCTGTGAGCCTGGCACAGGGCTTCAGTACAGGAGAGTGGCCCCAAACAGTACTGCCCCACATGGCCTGGCCCCAGGGCGAAGATGGGCTGGAGGGCTTTTCCCTACTCACTCCAAAAGCTGCTATACTCACTTCGAGGCCTGGGCCCTGGTGCTGGCTGCAGGATCCTGCCCACTCCTGTGCCTGTCCTTTCCCAGTCCTACCCTAATTGTTTCCATAGCAACTGGCGGAGCCAGACACAGAACTGCTGCCTGGAGGAACAGAGGCAAGGCTGCCCTGGGGAGCTGCAGGCCCCAGGCTCCCAGCTCTGCTCCCAACCGTGGGGAGGGTGCTCCTCCCTAAAGGCTGTGAGGTCCTCAGGCTGTGGGCTACTGTGTGGGCAGCCCAGCAGCAGCCTGCTTCCTCTCCTCACCAATTACCACCACAGCCTTCTCCCCTACCCCTTCCAGGAAGAAGAGGAGGGAGGGAGCCCACAGCCAGGAGCTGCCTAGACTATAAACCAGCCCAGGGGCTGGGTGCTGAGCCACTCTCTGAGGGCCTGTCCTGACAGGGCAGAGGACAGGCACCTGCCCATCTTCAGTCCCAGGTAGCTGACATTTCCATAGCAGGAAGAGGACCCGAGGGAGCAGGACAGATCATGGCCCATGACAGTGTGGGCTGCAGGTCAGGTGGGCCTAATGTGCAGCCCTGTTCCCTGCTGTGTATTCTATAGCAGGTTAGGGGATTCTGGGTATCTTTTGCTCACAACAGCTGCTACTATAGTCCTATGAGCTGTCAGTTTGGACTTACAGCTGAGGAGACAGGAAATGAAGGCCCAGAGAGGTGCTGAGTGAAATTGGTCACTCATGGGGCGGCGTAAAACAGAAGAACTGTTTTTCTCATTAGCAAAGTGGAAGGAAGGCCTTCTTGTCAGGGCCATGGGGATGCAGTGTATGGAAGAATCCCACTCTGAAGAGCACCTCCATTGTCATTCCATGGAGAGCAACCTGGGAACAGAGTTCTGTTGTTGCTTCACAGTGCCCCACAAAGGTGGGGTCAGTGAAACCTCCCACCCCAGGTGAGCGTGTGCTACCCTTTAGTGTCAACTGGAAGGTTTGCTTTATGGAAGTTGTCAGTGGGGACTCTTGAGTTTGTAATGCCTCAGTCCCTGGGCCCTCCGTGCCAGCTCCCTCCCTAGCAGGCACTTGAGCTAAGCTTCCACCCACTGCGCTCCCTCTGCTGCCTCTCAGGATGCTGGAGCTGCAGCAGACCCTTCCCCCTGGCCAGAGGCAAGCTTCTTGTTTCTGTCCCAGGGAGATGAGGAAGGAGGGGGACAGAGGACGGGATGGAGGCTGCTGGGAGAATGCCTGGTTTCCTGGCCTCGTGCTAGAAAGAAAAGAAGGAAGCTGAGTGGCCTCCCCACTCAGGGATTTGCCCCCAGCAGAGTATGAGGCCCTTGAGCAGAGTTCCCCACCCCACCAGGAATATAAACAAAGGAAGCCGCAGTGGGTCTGGAAGGCCTGGGCTACAAACACCCGGGCCTCCTGGCTCTGCTCCTCTCCCACCCACACCGGGGAATCCAAGCAGAAGAGGGCAGTCCTCTGCGGGCACATCTCTCTTCTCTCTGGCATGACAACATATTGTCACGTGGTTGCAAATCCTGAGTTGGTAATGGGTAACATTGGTTACAATTCCTCAGAGACAGCTTTCCTATCAAGGTGGCTCTTCACAACCAGGGCAGACTTGTCTGCATAGTTCCAAGGCCCCAAGTCTGCCCCCTCCAGGTGCCTCCTGCCTGGGCTTCCTGTTACAGCCTCACCTGTCTCACCCGTTGGCTGACCTGTCTTCTCCCTGTTCTCATACTTGCTGTGTGATGGAGATGCTGCACAGCCTCTGGGCGCTACATCGCCTTATCTACAAACACCAACACCCTCCTCCTGGGGTTCGTGGGCACAGCAAAGATGGTCCGTGTGGAACACTTAGCAAATGCTCTGTGGCTCTTAGCCGAGAGAGTGACTATGAGTCTTTCAGTCCTGTTCACAGAGCTTTCTCGAGCTACTCCTGGCCCGCTTAGCTCTAATGGACTCCTGTCTCGCCTGACCCACCCTGCACATTCCTCACTCATTTCCTGAGCTCGGGGCCTGTGTGCCTTCCCTCCTCATGAAGTGCACCAGTGCTTCTTGAATGAGGATTTGCCCATCCACTGAGTCACCTCCCTGACCCCAGGCCTGGGGACCCTGCTTTGTCTCCAAGTCTGAACCCTATGAGATGGTGGTCTTGTGGCTTCCCTGTGCCAGGCCTGCCCTGCCTGGGAGAACTCTTCCGCCTCAGCCACTAGCACCCAGAAGCTTCTACCATCTCGAGTCCGAGGAGTTGTGTAGGCCAAAGCTCATGGGGTCTCCACCTTGAGTTCCATCTGGAGCCCACAAGGGCCACTTCCCCATTGGAACGTGCCTCGGTTGACAGTGCTGTTTGTGCCCGTGGTGGAGGGTGGGTGCTTGGCTTGGGGTGGCTTGTCCTGTTCTGGGCAGAGCTTCTATATGGCTGATCCTTTTCAAAGCTGTGGAGAACCAGGCCCGGAGCCTGGGCAAGGAGATGTTAGAACATTTCTTGGGGCACTTCTGCGCCTCTCCTAAGCAGCCTCCATGGCTATAACTAGCTCTTAAACCAGCCCTCCCCATGATAACAGTTTCCAGTGGGGTGGCGTCCATCAGGCTCTTTGACTGGCCTGGGCGTGACCAACACGTGTTGGCAATAGCAGGCTGATTCTCCGGTGTAGCCCAGAGAATCCCCCTCTTTCTGTGTGTGCCCACCTTTGTTTGCCCTGCCGCCGCATCCATCCCACCTGTGAGGATTGGACCCAGGCTTCACGGACCACACTTCCGTTTCTTTTCCACTTATTGCACCAGAGCTCGTGGTGATCCCCACTGTCCCAGTCCTTCCTGTCTTTCTCCTTGCTGTGGTGGTCCAGCTCTGGCCTCTCATGCCAACCCCCTCTCATGGCTCCTTTACTCTCCAGGAGTGTGCCCTGCCTTCTATGGCACTGCCTCCACAGCAGTAAAGATGTTTGCTGGCGTTTTTCTGTGTTTGACCACTCCCCACCACCAGGCACCCTGTCCTGCCTCTTTCTGAGTGCTCCTGGCCCCTCTTGAGTTCTGGAAATGGCTTCTGCTCTGCCATGTTGAGAAAGGACAGGCTAGGGAAGACTGGCCTCCCACTCCCAAATGTGCCATCCTGACCACTTAGTTTTTTTTTTTCCTAAGCCAAACTCAATGCCTTTATTTATGCTTTCTGATAAGTAGTCGTTATATTCAGATGGAACGTGGGTGATATCAGAGAAAGAGCATCTCCCTGTCTCCATTGACATCAATGTCTGCCTGACATGTTGCCTGGGACCCAGTCTTGATGGGCAGGGCCTGAAGCTCACCTGGGACTAGGAAGTCAAGTCCTGGTACTGGTGATGAGGCAAAAACAGCATAGAAGTACATCTCTGTTTCCCCACACACCAGGGGTCTCTACTCCACCTAGAAAGTGTGGGGAATAAAGACCACCAACCCTGCTCAACCATCCTTCTGGTGTGTGAGTCTTGAATCCAACATGAGGTGTCTGAATCCAGAAATAAAATGCCATGGAGAGCACAAAGGCTGACGCAGATTCAGGAATGACTTATTTTGGGGCTGGAGAGATGGCTCAGCAGTTAAAGATGCTTGCAAAGCCTGATGGCCCAAGTTCAGTTACTTAGTACCCACATTAAGCCAGATGCACAATGTAGTGCATAAGTCTGGAGTTGGTTTACAGTGGTAGGAGCTCCTTGGTGCACCCATATTCTCTCTCTCTCTCTCTCTCTCTCTCTCTGTCTCTCTCTCATAATTTTAAAAAATGGGCCGAGAATGTTGGCTCACTCCTTTAATCCCAGCACTTGGGAAGCAGGAGGTAGGAGGATCAATGTAAATTTGAGGTCACCCTGTGAATTCCATAGTGAATTCCAGGTCAGCCTGGGCTAGAGCAAGATCCTAACCCCAAACAACAACAAATTCATGTTTGGTGGTTTCACATATGAAAACTACCATTGTGAATCAGTATCATCCATAAGGAATTGTAGTTAAGATCCCAAAGGTTACCATCACTAAACTCTATAGTTTATTTGTATGCAAGTAGAACTTTGAAGAAAAAGAGCAGGCTTCTTCCTTCTCACCCATTTTTAAGTTTTGGCTGCTTTTGAAATATACTTTTGCATTAGCTATCTAAAATCAAAGGGAGGGCAGGGCACGTGGCACCCCTGGAACCTCAGCACTTGAGAAGCTGTGGTGGGAGGGTTAGGAGTTGGAAGCTCAACCTGGAGTACATAGCAAGCAAGGCCTGTCAACAGAACTGGGGGTATGGGGTGGGGCCAGAATTAGTCCACTTCAAACCAGTTTCTGAGACATTCTGTTAGTGACCACTACCTCTTCCCTCAAAGACCAAAATTGAAGCATTCTCTGGCTGGAGAGATTGCTCAGTGGTTAAGGCGATTGCCTGCAAAGTCTAATGACCAGTTTTGATTCCCCAGTACCCACATAAATCCAGATACAAAGTGGAACGTATGTCTGGAGTTCCTTTGCAGCAGCTAGAGGCCCTGGCACACCTATTCACATTCTCTCT
>PVHP010025482.1:0-25496 GCA_004024765.1 Zapus hudsonius | reverse complement strand
AACAAAAGTCTGAGATGGGGAGTTTCAGATAACTGAATGTAAATCCTTTATCAGATTTTAACTTGTGCAGTACTTGAAGTGAAACACAATGAAAACTTTAACAGAAATTGTCTCTTAATACATTTACAGTCTTGTATTTACAAGCTAAATATATATAGGAAATCACAAATAAATCCCTTTTAAGTTTGAAAAAAAAATATTTTATTTATTTATGGGGGGGGCAAACAGAGAGAATGAGCACACCTAGGTCTCCAGCCACTGCAAATGAACTCCAGACACACGCGCCCTCTGTGCATCTGGCTTTATATGGGCACTGAGGAATCGAACTCTGGTCCTTCTGCGTTGCAGGCAAACGCCTTAAACGCTAAGCCATCTCTTCAGCCCCGCACTGAAAACTTTTAGAAAATGTCCCTCCACCAGACACACACACATAAAAAAAAGAGATCTCAAGTGAAGCAAGAAACCACAATCACAGAGCAACTTCTTCAGGGCTTTAAAGGGCACTTGCTCCTCACAGTGGAAGGGTAGATGGAGTGACAGTTTCAGTAGTGACAGGACTTGGCTCTCGTTTCCAAGCCTTCGATTTAAATCTTTACAGAGTGTGTTATTTTGAGATCTAAAAAAGAAACAGAAAACTGATTGATATAAAATTTTCTATGCTTGGGTGTGACATCTTGCGGGTAGATGCCTAGTAGAGGGATGGCTGGGTCCATTGGTAGCTCTATGTCCATTCTGTTTAGGAGTCTCCACAGTGCTTTCCAAAACTGTTGAACAAGCTTGCAATCCCACCAGCAGTGAATGAGGGTTCCTTTCCCCACCCCCATCCTTGCCAAACACCCATTGTTGTTGGTTTTAGAATTTATATGGATAGTATCTTGGGGAAAATATTCTTTTTGGTTTTTTTTATTTTATTTGTAAGAAGAGAGGGAGGGAGGGAGGGAGAGAGAGAGAGAATGAGAATGGGCACACCAGGGCCTCCAGCCACTGCAAACGAACTCCAGATGCATAAGCCACTTTGTGCATCTGGCTTTACATGGGTACTGGGGAATCAAACCAAGGTTGTTAGGCTTTACAAGCAAGCACCTTAACCACTGAGCCATCTCTCTACCCCTATGTGTTTTTTTTTTCATTTTTGTTATTTGATCAAGTATTTCAGTATTATTATATGAACCCATTTCCAGTAAACACAAATTACTTAAACACAAATTACAACAACTGTAATGCAGGGTGATTTCCAAGGTCTTACTTTTCAAAACAGTATTCAAATTAAACCACATCTCAAAGTGTTCACATGTACTGTCCTAGTCAGCCACACACCACTGAGATGACTCTCCAAACCAGGCACAGTTTGGGGAGGAAAGTATTAAAGTAACAGATCCAGGGGAAGTTCAATAATGAAGAAAAAGGCTGGCCCCCTTTCACAGATCCAAGCAGAGAGAGAAATCCATCACCAACACCTTCAAAGCAAGCAAACACACTCCAATTGGCAAGCAACAGGAACTCCAGGCCTGAGCTCCGACTGTTCTTTGCCTATTTAAAGCTGGATTTCCAGATCTCTCCCAGATATACCTTAGGGCTGGACCCTAGGATCCGTCCAAAGCGACACACCCTCCAGCCAGGCAGCTGGAGAAAAACTTTAATAACTCTTGAATCTATTGGGGGACATTCCTTCAAACTACCACATGTAAAAAGTACCCAGAGAAAGAGAAATGTATCCTTGAGAATTAAACAAGAGTTCATGCCTTAAACTTAATTGAGGCTTCTAATCAGAAAATAAATGACCTATAATGCATAAGTCACATCAACAGTCAAGTTTAGATTCCTTCTGGGCTTAGAGTGGACCAAAGACTTACCATCCCAAAGTTAGTAATGTATCAACAGCAACAAACTGCTGAGGTTATAAGTAAATGTTCCAAAAGCAAGACTTAATCATACCTTAGAACTATTATTTCTACTTTTTTTTTTTACAATTACACTCTATTGGCAAAATCTCTGCATCCATCAAACGTTCTAACAGAACAAAGGCTGAGTAAAAGAAAATTACACATTTGCTTTCCTATACTTTGGCAAAGGGAAGATCTTTTCTAACCACTGCCAGCAAAAAAAAAAAAAAAAAAAAAATCCCTTAATGTGAAAAGAGTCATTTTCAGTAAGTCTCTATCACTTGACTGTTTTGTTAAGATGGAAGGCCTGTTGCACGGACACAATGTCCTCTGGCGTCTGAGCATACCAGCATCTCTATGGGCAATAAAACCGATGAGCACGTGGGCATGTTGTACGTTGTTACTCCATCCCCAGGAACACCGGGGCCACCAGGCTCTCGTCACAGTTCCATTCTGCATGCTTTGGTGCTGATATAGTCTAGACTCAACCTCACTGAGCTGCAAAAGGGAGGCAGGCTCCAAACCATTTCCACTTCTCATCTGATGGAAACAGGAGTTCCAGAGTGTCCGCTCAATGAAACCCAACAATGTGGTGGGGAAAATGACATTTCAGACTGCTGCCTCAGGCCACCACAGCAAAAGATCTTTACCCAATTTGTGAGTGCTGACATCACAAATAACTTTAATCTGTCTCACAGCCATCTGTAATAAGTCTCCTTGAAGTTCCGATGTTGAAATGGAGTCTTCAAGGTGATAGCATTCAGAGACTGAGGTGACAAGTGTCCTCTTTCCTAAGAGGACAAGGAGTATTTTTGCCTGGTTTACCTTTTGAGGACAAAGAAAAAAAGGCATTATAGTCTTTAAACTACACGGCAGCCCATACCAAACCCAACGAGCCTTGATGTTGGACTTGCCAGCCTGCAGAGCTAGGAGAAAGAATTCCATTGTTTAGAAGGCACAGTATGGACTTTGTTATAGAAGCCCAGACAGACGAGAAGACAGGTGTCAGACATAACACAAGGACTTTTGTGGCGTGGGTGAGTTTCTGCGGTTCATTACCACCTGCAAGGTGCGGAGCGGCAGTCTGCAGTGAGACACAGCCCTCTGCCGGCTTTCAAGGGCCATGCCACCATCTATGTGCTACGTCACAAGAGAGGGTTACAGAGGGCTGAGGCATGCTGAATGCACAGGAGGTTTACACAAAAATGAACTGGAGTGGGTAAAATGGGAGGAACCAGCAATCAAAAGGAACTAGCAGTCAAAAGAACATCCAAGGCTGGAGCGATGGCCTAGTGGTTAAAGCACTTGCCTGCAGAGCCTAATGACCTGGGTTCGATTCCCCAGTGCCCACATAAAGCCAGATGCACAAAGTGGCGTATGCATTTGGAGTTTGCTTGCAGCAGCTGGAGACCCTGCGTGTCCATTTTCTCTCTCTCTGTCTGTCTCTCTTCTAGCTCCCTCTTTCCTTGCAAATAAATAAATAAAAAATTTTTTTAAGAGCTAAGAAATGCTTCCGGGGTAGCTATAAAAGGCACCTGGCTGGTGTGGCCAGAGGGCAGACTGTGGATGGGGAACGGTAGTAAGAGTTGAGGTAGAAAAGGTAAGCTGAGGCAAACCACAGATATTCTGAGTTCCAGCCAGGGAGGGTGTACTCACCTGACTATGATGGAGGACATATTAATTTGAAATCCCTCCCTTCTAATCAGCAGGGAAGGAAACATAAATCACAATGTAACGTGGTTGTGAGATGCTTCGCTGGCTGCATATTCAGCTGCTCTAGTACCTAGCACAGTGCCTCGCATGAACCTGGATGTCTTTGATGTTCAATATTAATCCCTCTGATGTATGAGACTCCAATCTAAGGTTTAAGACTTTGTGGGGTTACCAAGACAAAGCTATACGGATTCTACTCACAGGGTGCTTTCCTTGATGAAAGTGTCCCAGTCAAGGATCAAAAACTTGGGGCTCTGGCTAGTACCAGCAATGGGAACCTTAGAAAGACTGATCTACAGGGCTGGAGAGATGGCTCAGCAGTTAAAGGTGCTTGTTTGCAAAGCCTAACGGTCTGGGTTCGATTCCCCAGTATCCACATAAAGCCAGCTGTACAAAGTGGCACATGCATCTGGAGTTTGTTTGCAACAGCTGGAGGCCCTGGAGCTCCCATTCTTTCTGTCCCCCTCTTCTATCTCTGCTTACAAATATATATATGTGTGTGTGTGTGTGTATATATATATATATATATTAAAGAAAATGGAATGCTGTCCTCAGATAGTCTACATCATCTGGGTCCTATAATTTGGACAACTGACCCTTCATTGGCATCTAAAGCTATTTCAATGAACACTTCTAGGAAGTGGCTATTGTGTTCCACATGACATTTTTGTTGTTTGGTTTTTGAAGCAGGGTCTCACGATGTAACCCAAGCTGGTCTCAAACTCAAGACACTCCTCTTGGCTGGGACAAAGCAGGCGAGCAAAGGCCTGAATTTGGAGTGATTCACGAACCGTGAGTTCAGTGAGGAACCAAACCTCAGCCTTGGTTCCCCTTTGTACTCAGGAAAGACAGCTAAGCCTTCCCTGGGGAGCTGGCCTCAGACAGCCCCATGATAATTCTCTTTATTTATGGAAGACCAATCCGTTTGCCTCACTGAAACATGAGGTTTGCGGAGAAAACACATTTCATTTTTCTTTCTCTCACCCCCCAAAAAGGGCATTAATCAAGGAGCCCATGGCAAAATCCTCTATGTCCCATTGACCCGTCTAGGTCAGTCAGACCTAAAGCACTCATGCACCCTTCCTTCTACCTAAGTGACCCCTCATGTTGGAAACCTAAGAATGAGAGAAAGGGCTGTGCCAGGATTGGGCCTGGATGGAAGCAGGAACCTCTGGAGGAATGCCAAGCCATGGGCCCTTTCCCTGCTCGCTCTGAAGTGTGACCATTTTCAGTGCTATTCAGTAGGCATCCACTTTGCAGAGGGAGACGTAACTACGTTTTTAAAAGCATGAAATCGAGTACTATTGGGCAAAGGCTGGAGATGCAGGCGTCACTCAGCATGACAGAAAGATACTTGTTCAGAAGGATGCGGGAGTCATGTCTCCATGGGAGCCAGTGAGAGGCTAGGTCAGAGAGAATCAGAGAGGCAGTCAGCCAGGGCCAGCCCACTAGGATCTCGGGGTACCGCTTTGTCACCCCTAGCTCAGCACCTCCCTAGCCAAGCATTCAGCCCACCCAGACGAAGGTGGTCTCTCCTAGGCCCAGACCAATCAGACGGTACCTTGGTGAGGGCCCTCATCCCAAGACCCAGGGTCTCTTTTTCAGGGATCTGGAGACACATGCATTGTCTTTTCCGAGGTGGTGGTAAGATTGTATATTACTGTCATCGATCCTATTCTCTTATTTTCTTTAAAAGCATTACCTTTTATCTCTCTTTTTCTGGTGGTCTTTATGAGTTCATCGGACTCTGTTGTGGTGGGTAACCCTTCCTTTCCTTAATTGCACTCTTTTCCAAGTCATATTTGAATAAAGTGTGATGTTTGTGTAAAACACTCTCCATGTGGGTCATCAATTCTCTGGGATATTTGAGATAAGAACTCAGGGTTCAGGGGTTGAGAACCAACTTCTCCAGCCCCGTGACAAGATGACAGCCTGACCTGACCGCCCTGATCCCTTCCTGCAAACTCTTAAGGTGCCTCAGTAGCTGGTGCTCCTCAGTCCTTCAAGGGTCCACCACACATTTGCAGAAGCCCAGGGACACTTTGGACCAACATGTCCTTCCTCTGCCTCTTCTGCCATCTCTCCACCATGGCCAGGAGTTCCTCTGAGTTCCTCCACAGCTGCCAGGCCTGCCCAGTGACTCTCTCTGCTGCAACCACGGGAACTGATCATGAGGCCCACCAGCCTAAATGTTCCTCAATGTTCTGTCCTTCCCTCTCCACACAAAGAAGACATGCCTCAGGGCAGCCCGCAGGGCCCTGTGAGAACTGGCCTGATTCCCAGTGCTCTCCCCAACACTGCTCTCTGGTCCTTCCCTGTCTTTCTGCCTGCAAATCATTCCTGCCTTCTTCTCCCATCCCCCATGCCCAGTTGTTAAGGATGTAACATGGGCTTCAGATCTCAGACCCATTGTCACCACCAGCAGGGCCATGAGAAGGTCTCATGTGTTTTCACACCACCATAGATTCATCTGGATGGATGCTGGTCACTGTGCTTTACATGAACAAGCATTTATGATCAAGGTTTATCTCTCCCACTTGGTCACAGAGTGAGGCCGTGAAAACTTCTACTTGCTACTGTCTAGCATGGAGTAAGAGAACTTGTCAGACTAACTAAAAATCTGCTGAATAAATGAATGAGTGAATGATTGAACATATGAAAGTCATGGGCCCCAAAGGTCATGGGGTGCTCGGAATTGTTACTCTTCTCATTCCCATGCTAATTTATCCTGGTCGCAATTTTGGGTTCTCAAGGTTTTTAGAAACAATATTCTTGAAGACTCGTTTTTATCCATTCTACTATCTTAAACATAACTATGAAGAACTGAAGAAATATGGACAGTTATAACCATTTATGCAATCGAAAATTACAGCAGGGTGTCATGGTGCACTCCAAGCACTGGGGAGGCAAAGGTAGGAAGATTGAGGTAAATTCAAGGCCACCCTGAGACTACATAGTGAATTCTAGGTCAGCCTGAGCTAGAGCGAGATCGTACCTCAAAAAAACAGAAAGAAAGAAAAAAAAATTACTCACTAAGCTTGGTAACTTTAAATAGACTAGCATTCTTATTCTTTATTTCCAACACTTCCACGGACAATATTTGACATATTTATTAAGAATATAACATGAGGGTTTGGGTGACTGTTCAGTTGACAAGGTGCTTGGTTTACAAGCATGAGGACCTCAGTTCAACCCCGGGTACTGATGTAAGAATCTAGACAAAGCAGTTCACCCTTGTAATTGCAGCACCAGGGAGGCAAAGAAAGGAGGATCCCTGGGGCCTTTGGGCCAGTCAGTCTAGCCTGATTGGTGATCCTCCAGACCAATGAGAGACCCTGTCTCAAAAAAAAAAAAAAAAAAAAGCAGAGGTGGACAGTGTGCCTGAGGAATGACACCTGAGGTCATCCTCTGGCCTCCACATGCACACTTATACACATACAAATACACACATGTATGCATAAACACATGTATGCATATACACACATATACACGATACACATACATAAACACATACATATACACACATACACATGATACACACATACCTGTATGCACACACACATACACACATACACATGATACACACATACACACATGCATGCATAAACACACACACAATACACATACACACATACATATATACACAACATACACATGATACAAACATACATTCACACATACATACACAAATATACGTACATATACACACATACACATGATACACACATACATGCACACACATACACATACATACATACACACCTACACACATATACACACATATGTACACATACATACATACACACATACACACATATACACACATATGTACACATACATACATACACATGAAAAGAAAAAGAAACTTATAAAAACCATTTCCTGCCCCATTCAGTACATACATGCTGCTAGTGTGAGTGAAGAACATACAATCCAATTAAATGATTTTATTATGTGTATAAATTTATGAAAATCAGTCATAAATTACCAATACAGAATTGTCTTTCAAGATAAACTATTAAATGTCAAAAGTTCTTAAATAGACTACTTTTTACATCTTTGTGAGTATGGAATCTAGTAGCTTTCCTAAAGTTTGATAACATATATTGCTTCATATGTTATATATGTGTATGTATATGTTATGTATATAGGTATGTTTATATGTCTGCAACCATTTTCACTTCATGTAATAAACCCAAAAGCAAACTAAAATATTTTAATTTTCCCCTTTCACTGTCATTCTGCCCCTCCACGGGCCCCTGAATAATTGAAACTTAACCATAATCTACTTCAAAACTAGCAGCATCTAAATTTTCTGACAGCTAAAGTTTTTCAATCAGCATCTTTAGAAACTATGCCCTAAAGTAGTCCATAATGCTTTTCATGAGTGAAAAATAGTCACATCTACCCATTTAATCTCTTCAAGATGCCATTTCTGGGCTGGAGAGATGGCTCAGCAGTTAAGGCACTTGCCTCCAGTGCCTAAGGCCCGGGGTTCAATTCCCCAGGACCCACATAAGCCAGACCCACAAGGTGGTGGCCCTGGTGTGCGCTCACTCTCTCTCTCTCTCTCTCTCTCTCTCTCTCTCTCTCTCTCTCTCTCTCTTTGAAAATGAATAAGTAAAAATTTTTTTAAAAAGATGCCATTTCTTCATCATTTCAATTATGGAAAACTGTTCCTTTTCTGAAGTCTAACAAGATGTTGCTTCAAGTACTTGCTGTGTTTATTTCTTAATATATAAATGTTTATTTCTTGCAACAAGTTCTGGTTATCTCTAGGAATGGGAGTGAGATTTAATACTGCAACACATCTTGTTTTTCTAAACCCTTTTCTTCACTGAAGTGGGTTTTTTTTTTTTCTGTTTGTGTTTTGTTTCCTTTAGAAAGTCCCTCACATGCCTAAGGTTGCCAGTTTGATTTTTCCAAGTAGTTTTAATTGCTTTTGCTGGATTCGCATTTGAATTTCATTGCATAAAATATTTACCATAACAAGTTTTATCAGTCACAGGCAAAGCCACAGGGCAAGGAAAGGCTTCTTCACTCATTATTTATAGTTAGATTATTAAACACAATTGACTCCAAATTGCTACTGCTGGAGACAGAAGAGGACCATGGGAAAAACAGCTCTGGTATACTAGGGATCCAGCAGACAGGGGGATGCCCTCTGGGCTTCCGATCTCTCCCTCTCCCTCTCTCTCTCTTTCTCTCTCTCTCTCTCTCTCTCTCTCTCTCTCTCTCTCTCTCTTCACTTTGCATTCCTGCTAGCATGCAGTCCCTCTCTGGTCTGAGGCTGACCTCATATTCCCTTCTCACAACCTACAAGGAAACATATTTTGCCGAGTCTCCAAAGTTCTCCCCTGTGACGAGCACTTTCTTGCCCCGTTAAACCTCTTCCAATTCTTTTTGTCTTAAAAAGAAAACAATGTAAAACCAAAGGGCTTTCCTGTATCCCATCTCACTGCATCTCAGCTTTACAGTGACCCATTTGTCTCCAACAGACCAACCCCTTTGAAGGCCAGGGACTAGGCTTCAGGTTTTGAGGTATCTCGTCACCTAGCAGGTGGCCACTAGGTATGAATGGATCAGGGATGTGAGGGAAGAACACCAGCCTGTAGTCCCCACCTGAACCCATGCTGATGGTGTAACTGCACCTCACTCTGTTGATGTCTGCTGGGAGAAGAGAATGTTCTTTTAGGGTTGTCACAGTCAGCCACAAGCCGCTGGGATGAATCTTCAAACCAGGCACAGTTTATGGGAGGAAAGGATTTATTCAAGCTACAGATCCAGGGGAAGTCCCATATAAGTGAAAGAGGCTGGTCCTCTTTCACAGGTTCAAGCAGAGAGAGAAACCCATCACCATCACCAACACCACACAGAGAACAGCAAACAGGCAGGAGGGCAAAGGAGAGAATCTCTTCCCCTTTATATAGGCTTAGGGTGGGGTCTTGCAGCTCTATCCCAGACTTAATGGCTTCCTGAGTCTCTTCCTGCACTGCCCACACAGGAAAGGTTGTTTACTTCTAGTTCCTTTGAGCTTCCTTACATCCAGCCCCTTGCTGAGAGGCTGCCTTCCTGTGAACATCCTCAGAGACCCACCCAAGAGTTACTAAAAAGGTCAAGTTGACAACAAAACCTAACCATCACAAGGGTTATGCCCAAGGCCCTTCCAACATTAATTAATTTGCAGACTCCAATATGTTATGGAGGAGAGAAACAGTTGTAGGCTATAATTGTTGGATCCTAACAGAAGTGGGTAGCTTTCCATCTCCACTGAAATAAGAGGGAATACATCTCAACATTTTATATCTAACATTTTATATCTAAATGTATTTATATCTAAATACATCTAATATTTTATTTAGGATATTCTCTTTTTATGAAGTCCAAGAATGTTAAGCTCTGGCATGCTATTAAAAGAAGATTTTTTTTGCATTTTGTTGAATATAGATGCTTATACTGTTTGTGATCTTATTTCCCTTTCAGTTTTCTCAACTGGGTAAGTGTTCAGACGGTGATCCCCAAAATTAATAATCACTAGTAGCTATGGAAATTATATTCTGTATATTGTCATCAGAGGGAACAGAGAAGAAAATGAGATGTATTTTTAACCTCAAGAAGCTTAAGGTACAGTTACAAAAATAAGGCTAAAATGTGCCTGAAGAAACTAGAACACAGAAAGACTTCAGCAAAAGCCAGCTTTATGCCTGTGTTGTTTTTACCCATAAGAAGGGCACAGGTGACCAGCATGCAACTAAAGTGCATGAATGTCATTGGTTCAGAGGTCGCAGTTCTCAAAAGCTAAGTGGGGTTGGCTGGATGGCACAGGCTTGAGGTGGCTTGGGAGAGGGGATCGGGAAGATAGGAGAGTACATTTAGAGTCAGGTGCAGCGCCTAAGGCCATTGATATCAGGCTTTCTCTTCACCCAAAGATCACAGGTCCTCAGCTGGAAAGGACATGGTAGTGAGACATCTAACTGTGACAGTTCTGTCCCCAGGTGGAGCGAACTATTGAATTAAGACAAAACAGGATCTGAAAAATAATCAACAGTGACAACCTTGAAGTTGCTCATAGTAGCTTTATTTTATATAGATAGGTAGATAGATGATAAATAGATGATAGATAGATGATAGATGACAGATAGATGATAGATTGATAGATGATAGATAGTAGATGATAGATAGTAGATGATAGATATGTGATAGATGATAGATAGATGATAGATGATAGATAGATGGATAGATGATAACATGATAGATAGATAGATAGATAATTAGATAGATAGATATATGAGTTTGCCATAGTTATATTGGGCCAATTGGGTTATTATTTCTCTTCTGATCATTGTATCCTAAATTTAGCTCAATATCGCAAAATGGTATTCCAATTATGTGACGATAATCTGGAGGAAAACAAGGGCTTTAACCTATTTGCTAAGTTTCAGAGACCGAACTGGAGATGGAACTGTTTTCGCTTTGCACTTTCAATTTGCCTTATTACAGTTTTGTTTTGAATGTTGTGCCCACATTCATTATACACAAAGTACATTTTCCAATGGCAGAAATAAAATATAGAAATGTTAAAACATTGAGCATATAATCTGAATGGATGTGATATTTCTATAAACACTGTTTAAAATCGAGCTTTGTAATTATGCATGATTAATGGTTTCTTAGCTTGGCTTTTAATATTTTATAATAGCTAAGAATCTTAAAGAAGGGATAAGATAAATGCTCAAGACATGTAAATACTGCTAGTGAAAACCATAGCCTAATACTGTATGAAAGAAGTATTTTAAAGTTCATCGTTGCAGTTCATGAAAGTGAGAAATCAACTGAAAAATTCCAACATTTACACTGAATCTTTTTAACATTATATGGTACTTATAATAACCTGTCCAAGTAATACATTCATCTGTAACTTGCTTCTGTGCCCAATAATGACTTCGTATACACTTTCCTGTGTTCCATAGGGGATTCTAGGGATTTCTCCCCAAGTTTGCACTCAGTTTCTGAATTCCTCTCTAAAACAAGTTAAAAGTTACTTTTTGGGATAAGTTTCAGTGAATTTGACCTTAGTTCATCTCAGAGATGACTAATTTCTAGATATTTGACTTCTAACAAATTAGTTATATCCACTAAAAATAGTTACTGGCTGGAGAGATGGCTCAGCAGTTAAAAGAGAATTTCCTATACATGCATGAGGACCTCAGTTGGATTGCCAGGACCCACATAAAGAGCTGGGCGTGGCCATACTTGTGTGTAACTCCAGTTCCTGTAGGGAACATGAGGTCAGAAAGAGCCTCTGACTCAAGTGAGAAGGGGGAGGGGTGATGGTGACATTCCATTCCAGCCACCACAGCTAAGCACATGGGCATGAGGTGCCACATGGACACATATATGTATATATACCACACACCACACAAACTATACGTAATACCACACACAGAAGACGATACCCAGTATCTTCATACAGTGATATAATTTTCTGTCCTTTCATAAAGTGAGATCACCATGTCCGGTCCTTTGATGACAGGAAGGTACCGTTAACTATTTCCCAGCTATTCTCCCCTACCAAAAAAATTTGTGGAATGCATTGTGTGTGGAATGTACATGTATACACATCCCACTTTCTACAAAAATGGAATCATACTATACACAGTGTTTTAAAACTTGTTCTAGGGCTGGAGAGATTGCTCAGTGGTTAAGGCACTTGCCTCCAGTGCCGAAGGCCCTGGGTTCAATTCCCCAGGACCCACATAAGCCAGACATACAAGGTGGTGGTCCTGGTCTCTCTCTCTCTCTCTCTCTCTCTCTCTCTCTCTCTCTCTCTCTCTCTCTCTCTCTGATTGAAAATGAATAAAATATTTTTTTAAAACACTTGTTCTAGGGCTGGAGAGATGGCTCAGTGGTTAAGGTGCTTGCTCGCGAAGCCTAAAGACCTGGGTTCGATTCCCCAGTCCCCACATAAAGCCAAATGCATAAAACTTGTTCCATTTACTTCACTATCTTGGCAAGCTTTCCATTCCCAAGCCTTCTCTTTGTTTTGAAAGCTTCCTAATCCTTTTTATTTTGACACAGTATAATTTCTTCTACCAGTCCCAGACTTAGGGCTATTAGAGTTATTTTTTTTTCAGCATTTCACTATTCTAAATAAGATTTGGTGAAGTCCTTCTATACTATCTTTATTTGTTTGATTTTCGAAATAGGGTCTCACTGTAGCCCAGGCTGACATGGAATTGACTCTGTAGTCTCAGGCTAGCCTGTAACTCACAGTGATCCTCCTGCCTCTGTCTCCTGAGTACTGGGATTAAAGGCGTGCATCACCACACTCAGCTTCTTCTACACTTTTATAGAATAAATTCAGAGCAAAGCACAGGGTCACAAAATATTCAAGTTTAACTTATTTTGCTGAACTCCCTTTTTTTTTTTTTTTTTGGTTTTTCGAGGTAGGGTCTCGCTCTAGTCCAGGCTGACCTGGAATTCACTACGTAGTCTCAGGGTGGCCTTGAACTCACAGAGATCCTCCTGCCTCTGCCTCCTGAGTGCTGGGATGCCCGGCTTAAACTCCCTTTAATAAATTCCCTGACAACATTATTGCCAGCCAAACACTTTCCTTTCTTGCAACCTCCAGCCAATAGGAACAAGTCGGAAATGAGTTTTCCTTAATCTGACAAAGGGAATCTATGAGAAATAAATAGTAAACTTTATTTAATGATGAAACACTAGACAGTTCTAATTGAAGAATAAGACTTATATTAGCCAAAGCAGTATCTCGAGAAAAAAAAATCAATACATCATACATATTTCACTAAGACAAATAAAACCCGTCAATTTACAGAGTTTAAAACTGTCTATATTAAAAACTAGGAGAACCAACTGGTAACTCAAGGCTCAAAAAGGATGTCAGAAAGGTCAAATACAGCCAAATCCAAATCAGAAATTATTAGCTCTTACAGACATCAGCAATAATCAATCAGAAAAAGTAAATAAAAACAACTCCCATTCAGAAATAATTTAAAGAGCCTGATATGCAATTCTGTTGTGAAAAAACTTATGTGTGTAAAATATACATATATAACACTTTACCAAAACTGGGATACAGCTCGGTGGTAGATTACCTGCCTCATGCAAAGGCCTAGGATTTAATCCTCAGCACTTCAGAACAAAACAAAACAGTTCTTCAAACTTTACTAAACTGGGAGTGGTGGCTCAATCCTTTAATCCCAGCAGAGGCAGAGGTAGGAGGATCACTGTGAGTTCCAGGCCAGCCTGAGACAATAGTGAGTTCCAGGTCAGCCTGGGCCAGAGTGAGACACTACCTCGAAAAACTAAAAAACTTTAATAAAGGACATAAGGCAATTAGAGAAGAGACACATCTTTGTATGTAATGACTCAATATAATAAATAAATTATTTCCCCTCATTTATAAATATTAAATAATCCCTAACAAAAATCTCCAATGACATTTGTCAGAATTTTGAAATGCAGATATATAAAAATTATACCAAATGGATGCAAAATAGTTGGAGCAATCTTAGTAAGAAGGAATAATGACTCACTCTTCTGGGTAGAGAAAAACTATTGTGAAGATGATAAATTCATTAAAGCAGCTCAATGTGATAATGGAGCCAGGACTGGGTGATCAGAACAGAACACAAACCAAAGACAGTCCCATGAAGGCAAAGGAATTCAACCCATAACAAAGGTACATCCAGGAGACGCAAGGAGATAATGAACTATCCATTTGCAAGAAAAAAAAAAAACACAAAATGTAACATAATTAAATCTCTTCATCACACACTACAAAATGTTCCAGAGTAAAGAAGAATGTTCCAGAAGACCTAAATATAAGATAACATAAAAGCAGGACTGACTACATGATGTGTACAGACCAGTAGAAAGTGAAAATTCACAACTCTTAAGGACCGGAGTTCGATTCCACAGTACCCACATGAAGCCATATGTACAGGGTGGTGCATGCATCTGGAGTTTATTTGCAGTGGCTGGAGGCCCTGGCATGCCCATCCTCTCTTTGCGTCTACCTCTTTCTCGCTCTCTCATTATCTCTCAAATAAATAAATAAATAAATAAATAAATAATAAAACTCTGCCTGCTGGCACGTTCTTTAATCCCAGCACTCAGGAGGCAGAGGTGGGAGGATCTCCACGATTTCAAGGCCAGCCTGAGACTACACAGTGAATTCCAGGTCGGACTGGGCTGTATCATGATTCTACCTTGTGAAACCAAAAAAAAAAAAAAAGAAAAGAAAAAGAAAAATCTCTGCCTGCTAAGACACCATGTGCAAAGCTCAAAGACAAGCTCCCAAGGAAGAAAACCTATACAGTTCATATGAAACAGAAGATTCGTGTCTCAAATGTACAGAGAATACCTACCAATCAAACAAATAAAAAGATAAATAGCTCTCAAGTTGGTGCTCATCCAGACAATGACAAGCAAGGAGGTCTGGGTTTCTGCTCACAGGTGCTGAGGGTCCAGGCAGGGTCCCGGGTGCATCCGAGGCAAGGGCTGGTCACTAAGCCACACATCAGCCCAAGCTGGTATTTTTCACCTACTGATAAAATTGAGGATGACAAGTACTGGTGGGCACCGTGCAGTGACAGAACAGCACCCTGATACCTTCCAGGGGACAACCTGGGAGAGCCACACATAACCTTCCCTTCCCGTTCTTTGTCTTGATTTCTCTACCAGAGAAAAGCTTCCCGCATGGGTGTCTGCCAGGAGTCTTATTTTGAGATTCTACTGCATCAATCTTTCATAATAGCAAAAATTAGGGGGAACCCCCCCTAAGTAACCATCAAGAGGGGAATGCTTACATTACAACATACACATATTCTTTGCAATACAAACATATAGAATCCTCTATAGCCTTTAGGAGGAGTAGTATAGACCCCTATGTCTATAGACATGAAAGCTTTATATAACTCATTATTCAAGGGTAGGGGAATGTGAGTTATCAAAAAATAAGCAGTATGCTACTATTACTTAAAGATATTCTTTTAGGGCTGAAGAGATGGCTTAGCGGCTAAGGCGTTTGCCTGCAATGCAGAAGGACCAGAGTTCGATTCCCCAGTGCCCATGTACAGCCAGATGCACAAGAGGGCGCATGTGTCTGGAGTTCATTTGCAGTGGCTTGGAGGCTCTCTTTCTGCCTCTCTCTCTCCTCTCTCTCTCTCTCTCTCTCTCTCAAATAAATAAATAAAATATAAAAAAAGATATTCTTTTAGAGAAACCACATAACAAACCTTATGCTTCCACAGAAACGTATAGATACTAATATTTAGAAAAGATTTACAAGGGGCTGGAGAGATGGCCCCAGGGATTAAAGGCTGTTGCTTGCAAAGCCTAATGTCCCTGTTGACAATTGGGTTTTTGACTGGGATTTCCAGAAAGAATGAAAAGGCTTTCTGAGGAGGAGTGGGGAGGAGACACTTAAAATCTTACCAGTCACTGGGCAAATAATAATAAACATCTTGGTGGCAAAGACACTTCGCGCACTCTGTTTTTATAATTATTTGGAGACGAAACTATTAAAAAGCAGCAGATATTCTATTTCTAAACACTTCTAACCCATGACTGTAAACGAAATGCCTTCCAAAGGTGCAAAAATACCAGATAGAAAGGATGAGCTATCCAAAGTCTTTGCAGACAGGCCTTTCTTTGCAATGGTCTCAATAAAAATCTATATTCTTTCAGCCCACATCCCTTATCCTGGGGAGCCCCAAACCCACAAATGTGAGTTTAGAAATATATTGAACTACTGCAATTTGAGCAATATTGATTGACCTCACATACAAAATAATGTTGGCTCAAAAGGAAGCATTTAATTTTCTATTTATTCATCTATTTACTCTTCTCATGTGGAAAACTTAATCCAAAAAGAAAGGCTGGATGTGATTACTGTCCAATTCAAAGGCAGAGAAGGAACAATAACTTAATAAATTTATGGATAAGAAATTTGAAGTAAAATTATCTATGATGGGATTTACAACTTCAGTGAGTTTTCTGGTTTGCTTCTTAGAGCACTTACAGAATCAAAGGTAAGAAGCCATTTATACACTCCCCAGTAAGATGTAAGACATATATATCCATGTAGACACTTCCCAGAAAAAATGGAAGACCACGTCCATGTATAAAATGGAAGACCACCTCCATATATAAAGTGGAAGACCACCTCCATGCATAAAACAGAAGCCCATGTCCATGTATAAAATGGAAGACCACCTCCATGTATAGAACGGAAGACAATCTCCATGTATAAAATGGAAGACCACCTCCATATATAAAGTGGAAGACCACCTCCATGTATAGAACGGAAGACCATATCCAAGGCAACACACCTTGGTGGAGCAAAGGTGCTCACCTCCTAGCAGCCAGGAAGCGGAGAGGGACAGGCACACCCCCAGTGACTTCACTTCTTTCCTCCAGGCCCCCCCCCCCACACACACACGGGAGCCTCCAGGAGACCGTCCCTGGTGCTCTAAGCCACAACACAGCTGCCATTACAAGTTTCTAGGTTTCCGACGTTGACCTTGCAGGGCAGTAGCTACTGCTGCTTGTCACCTCCAACTGTTCTCCTGCCTCATTGTGCTCAGCTGCCGCCTCCCTGCCATTCCTGTTCGAGGCACATTGCTTGCCCATAGCAGCATTCTGAGTCCTACCCTCAAGTCCTCACAGAAGCTCATCCTGTCTCCCTGTTGAAAGCTGCACACACACACACACACACACACACACACACACACACACACACACACACACACACACACACACACACACAGCCCTCCGCTGCACCTGCCTTCCTTCTGCTTCATTTTCCTCCCTGGTACTTTCACCCTCGTAGGAGATGAAGAGCTTGTTTATTCACTGTATATCCACATCACGTAGAATATAGCCTGGCACAATATTAGACTTTCTGTGTATGTGTTTTGAGTGGATGGATGTTCCTGTTGATCTCCCACAGCACCTTGTCTCTCTCCAAAGGTGTCCAGTTTATAGTAGGCTCTCACAAGTGAATGTGTATAGGGTACCAACCAAGGCCACTTTCTTTCTTTCTTTAAATTTCATTTATTTATTTGAGAAAGGGAGAGGGAGAGAAAGAGAGAATGGGTGCACCAGGGCCTGTAGCCACTGCAAACAAACTCCAGAAGCATGGACCACTTTGTGCATCTGGCTTTACATGGGTGCTGAGGAATCAAACTCAGGTCCCTTAGGCTTTGCAGGCAAGTGTCTTAACCACTGAGCCATCTCTCCAGACTCTAGGCAACTTTCATCTGCCAACCTGTTCCTCTTCCGTTCTCCAGAAGCTGGATTCAGGCAGATGAGAAACACACTCACCTGGCTGTGAAACAGTGCTGACTGAAGATGACATAGGTTTGGACCAATGGAAAGTGGTGAGAAGTCGGGTGTGGAGCTATTCTGATGACTTCCTGGATGGAAGGTGTGAGAGGAAAAGGAGTCCTGTGTTGGCATTTTCAGGCTGTCATAACAGACAGACAGGGTGGCTTAAGCCTCATTTTCCCTTAGTTCAGAGGGTTCAAGTCCAAGATTGGCAGGGTTACTTCTTCTGATGCTTCCCTCCCTGGCTACTAGATGACCATTGTTGTAGTCAGCTACACGCCGCTAGGATGAATCTTCAAACCAGGCACAATATAGGGGAGGAAAGTATTGAAACTACAGATTGAGGGGAAGTTCTGTAACAGCGAAAGAGGTTGGCCCTCTTTCACAGGTACAAGCAGAGAGAGAAGAAACCCATCACCAACACCATACACACACTAGCAAACAGGCAGGAGCACCAGGAGAGAATTCTTTCACCTTTATATAGCCCTAGGGGTCTTGCAATTCTATCCCAGATTTAATGGCTTCCTGAGTCTCTGGACTTTCGTTCCTGCACTGCCCACACAGGAAAGGATATTTATTTCTAGCTCCTTTGAGCTTCCTTACATCCTGCCCCCTAATGAGAGGTTGCCTTCCTGTGAACATCCTGAGACCCACCCAAGATTACTTGAAAGGTCAAGTTGACAACAAAACTTAACCATCACAGCCGTCATCTCCCATGTCTACATGTGGCCTTTTGTCTGCGTGCCTGGGTCCTGACTCCTTTAACCCTAATTACTCGCTTTAAAGGCTTTATCTCCAGATGCAATAATATTCTGAGGCGCTGGGGGCCAGGACGTCAAAATATGAGTTTTGAGGGGACTCAATTCAGTGCTTGAGAATGACTCTAAGGTTTATTTTTGGCCTGACCACCCAGAAAGACAGAGAGCCACCTGAGCTCGTGTTTTGATGATGAGTGGGCTTTTAAGATGCACGGAGAAAGACTTTACAAGCAGAAATAGTAGTCAACCGAGCAACTAATGTAACCTGAGGATTTTGAGTGAGGCGTATGCTAAGTGCGTCACTTTACCTAACCACTGTACCATCATCACAAAGTCAGTATTATCGTCTCTGTTTACAGATCAGGAAATCCAGGCTTGACAAGGCTACATGACCTGCCCAAGGTCACATGGTAGGTAGTGAAGTAGAAAAAAAAAAGAGGAATTTGGTTCCAGACATTCTGATTCCAGCAGTCATGCATTCTTCTGCCAGAGGAAGCCACAGATGAAGGCATGAACACATATTCATAATCAAAAATGACCTTGAGGAGGACCTTCAACTATTTTCCCTAAGCTACCTGGAACTGACCTTCTTTAGAAAGTTCTTTTTGCTTTTTAATAATACTAAGATAATAGAAACATCAAAATACAACTGCTTACAAAACTGTAGAAAAACCTTACAATAAAACACTGGGCAACCATTAAATCAATGTAGAGCTATACTGATTCCATGTACATATCTGTGTCCGACTGTTTTTAAAAGCACAAAAATAATTTTAGAATAATCTTTGAAAATACTGTGCTGGTCTGACCCAGGTATCCCCATAGACTCAAGTGTTCTGAATGCTGACCCCCAGCTGATGGCAATTTGGGAATT
Organism: Zapus hudsonius; assembly: GCA_004024765.1. Lineage (NCBI taxonomy): Eukaryota > Metazoa > Chordata > Mammalia > Rodentia > Dipodidae > Zapus > Zapus hudsonius. The sequence goes on along the minus strand of PVHP010025482.1, from coordinate 5,913 downwards.
GGAACCTTGTTGGAGGTGTGTTGTTGGGGGCGGGCTTATGGGGTTCTAGCCAGCTTCCCCTTGCCAGTGTTGGGCACACTGTCCTGCTGCTGTTGTCCACCTGATGTTGACCAGGAGGTGATGACCCCCTCTGATCATGTCGTTGTTTTCCCTGCCATCATGGAGCTTCCCCTCGAGTCTGTAAACCAGAATGAACCCTTTCCTCCACAAGCTGCTTCTGGTCAGGTGCTTTCTGCCAGCAATGAAAAGCTGACTCCAAAAAACAATATACAGTATATTTAAATATAAAGCTCTAGATAAACATACATTAAAATAGGAACCCTGGAAAGTAATGCTCACAAAGCCTGAAAAATGTTATTGCCAAAATGTTGGGGTTTTTTTTTTAAAGCAATTTTCTTTCCTAGCTTTCTGTTCAAACTCCTCCCAAGCTCAAGGCTCCTGGGATTGGCTGACACCCAAGCCACCCTCACAAGGCCACTGTCAACACCAGGGTTTTAGAACTGGCACAGAGGACAAGAACTTGACAGTGAATAACTCAAGAGACTTGGGAGAACGGACTTTCCTCAGATGAAGCGTCTGACCTCAAGGAGGGCAAGAAACATTACTCAGCTGGTGTTTTTAGGAAAATCACCTCTTCTGAGATTGTCATTTGTGTCAAAGTGTCAAGACTATAGAACAACACACCGATAATAACATTTGAGAGAATGAGGCAGAGAAGATGCTTGAGAGCCAGCCAGCAGGACAAGAAGCCATGGCCGTATCATACGTACTAGGTTCTTGCTGCTTCAGTCTATCGGATAACAAAGGCCAGTGAGGATGGACAGAAGGGAGGACAGACAGAAGTGAGGTTGGCCCCTTAAGGACTACAATCGTTCCGAGAAGTCCTTCACAGGTAGTTACAAGTGTTTTTAATTCTTGGTTTTGGGGGACATGCAGAAGTTTTGGGGGGATGTGCAGAAGAAGGATGGATGAAATGGAAGACAGAAGGCAGAACAAGATGATGAAAGCATGAACGAAAGCAATACAGTCCTGATAACAGACACCGAATCTGAAAACCACTAAACTCAAGGGACTTATTTTCTAAAATTAGCATTCAGTGTTTCTAAACCAACAGACTAGACACTTGTGTTCAGATCCATGTAGACCTCGATGACTGTTAAACTGTTGCCCTCACAGAAAACTGGGTAAGCAGGCATGTGTGATTCACCCACCCTCCATGACAGAGATCAGCCAGATGGGGTCCAGACAAAAGGAGAAAAGGATGTGGAGAAACCCAAACTCAAAGACATCTCATTGTTCCTGGTGTTTGCTCCATCACAGTGTTGCTCTTTTAAAACTATATTTTTAATATTTTTATTTATTTTCAAACAGAGAGAGACAGAGACAGAGAGAGAATAGGCATGCCAGAGCCTCCAGCTGCTGCCAATAAACTCCAGATGGATGTGTCACTTTGTGCACCTGCACCTGGCTTTACAAGGATCCTAGGGAATCAAACCCCAGTCATTGGGTTTTGCAGGCAAGTGCCTTAACAACTGAGTCATCTCACCAGCCCCCATCACAACGTTTCTAAATGCAGCAAACACATGTATTTCTTCCTGGTCACATGTAGAAATATATTCAAACATGGGCCAATGAAAATCTGTTAAGGAAATAAAAAGCCAATCCACAGTCTTGTCCCCTGGATTGTTTTCTCTGGAGTGTGGCTCCTCTCCCACTGCACATGAAGGCTTGGAGGCTGGACAAAGGATGCAAATAGCTAAATTTCCTATATTTCCTTCCAAATGCTTTTTAATTTTCTTTAATACCTCTTCTTCCCTCTGTGAGCAGTAATCATTGAAATGATATTGACTGAGATCCAGTTATTATCTTTACAGTCCTTTTATATGTATTAAAATACTGAAACACTTCATCTTCATCTAATTATTCGGAAGCTTGCTAAAATCATCAAAACTTAAAAAAAAAACAAACATCCAAACACGATTAATTGCTTGCCCAGTATAATCGACGTTCTTTGTTTGGGGCAGAAGATTTATAATTCACTCCTGCTGAGTGATTAGTAAAAATACATTTAACAATGAATTAACACGGCTGCATTATGTCAGCGGTTATTCTTGAAAGCAGTGCTAAAAGTTATGTAAGACAAGTACATTTTAATAGGGAACTTCAAATTACACGTCAAAAATTGCTACCTTTCAAGTCGACTTTTCATAAAGCAATTTCTATCAAATTATTAAAAATCCAATTTAAAACTGTAAGCTGCTATCCAAACTTACTGCACGTACAGCATCTGCTGCTAGACGCTGAATCTAGGACGAGGCTCTCTGGGTTTTTGTTTGATCTCTCCTGTCACTGTCAATAAAAAAGGGAAGCATCTTTGAAAGCAGCAACCATGAGGTGGAAATGAAGCCCCATGTGAAGAAAACATCAGCCACCACGTTCTAGTCAAGTGAGTAACCTGTGGTCGTTATAGTACGGAATCAAATAAGGGGTCTATTCATTTATTTTTATAGCCTTTGCTGATTTTTTTTTCCATCTCAGGCGGGTGTTGCATCTGAGTAGGTCAACCGTCTACAGAAGGCTACAGCCTGCAAATCCCAGTCCATTAGGGTGGGCAGATATTTTAGGAAAGAAGTGTCCTGTACTTAGATTTATACCGGTATCACAGAGAACAGCTAACTGTATGATTCCCACCCCTGGACTGAATTCCATGAGTCTTTCTGGAAAATGGCCCCACAAACTCTTAAAAACCTGTCTCCAGGTCTCAGTTCACTGATTTCATTTTCAATAGAACAAATGTATTGAGTGTTATGAAATATAAAAGTTTTCACAGAACTCTGGGGACAGTGCCTTGCCAGTAGCCTATTCTGACTTGTAAGTGACGGTGTGAAAGCCAAACATAAATTCTGGTGTGTGACAAGACCAGTGGTGCTCACCATGAACTAACTGTGTGCCCTGAAGGGGACATCTAGCAATGTCTGGGGACATTTGTTGTTGCCACAGTGGGGGTGTGGAGGGGCTTATTGCATCTGGTGGGTAGAAACCAGGGATGCCACTGAACACTCTATCATATATAAAGGAAAGCACCCATAAAAATCTCAAACTAGGACTGGAAAGTGAGCTCAGCAGTTAAAGGTATTTGCTTGCAAAGCCCAGTGGCCTGGGCTCAATTCCCCAGCACCCACATAAAGCCAGATGCACAAAGTGGGCACATGCATCTGGAGTTCATTTGTAGTGGCTGGAGGCCCTGGCATACCCATTCTCTCTCTCATTCTCTCTCTTTCTCTCTCTCTCCCTCTCCTTCCCTTTCTCTCTCTCTTCTCTCTCAAATAAATAAAAATACTTAAAATAATGAAACTACTAATAGTGCTAAGACTCAAAACCTTCACTAAGATAAGCTCTAAGGATTAATACACTGGATAACATCACAAAATCTGTACCATTTCAAAAAGAAAAAAAAAAAGAATGATTTCCAACTCCATATTTTCCTGATCTCTGTATGCCATGAGCAGACAATTACAGCCTTGGTTGTTGGGGGGGGGGGAGGCTAACCACTAAGACAAATGTATTTACAATGTTATAGATTCATTTTTTATGGTTAACCAACACCCTTAAAATAAAATTATAACTTAGTTCTTTCAAGAATTAAATGACATTTTCCAAAACTTCATGCAAAAAGATAAATGTTTAACATATCTCGCATGCTTGTTTGCTGTTCATTTTTACAGACACACACACACAGAGCACTCTGGGTGGCCTGACCACTATCGAACCCCACCACACTCAGCATTTACTGGGAGCCCAAGCTTCCCTGCAAAGCCATTGGTACAGGCCGACCTCACACCCACAATCCTAGCAACATCTCAATTCCTCATCCATGGGCAAAATGGGGAAGTGCTGTCCTAGGAAAAACCCATCAAGCTCCACAATTTAAAAGAAAAAAAAAAAAGGGAAGTCCATTAGGCACTGAAATTATTTCTAAAGGTTCAAGAAATGTTTGTCTTGCTGTCAGAATGACAAATGTCGGTGAGAATGCATTTTATTTCCTGGGATTCCCTGAGGCTCTTTGAGGTTTTGCTGGAGTGCCACGGGTCAAGACGCTACACTCTTTGGTCTTGTCCTGGCTGCCTCCACCACACAAGAGAAGGGCTTGTTTTGAAGGCATTGCATAGAAAGCACTTCTGAGCAGTCAAAGACCTGGAAAGTCACTTCTATGTTTATCTATGTCTCAAAGAAGGATAAATGAGTTTCAAGGGACAGGCAGGCGGGTCACAAACACATAAACCACTGATAACAATTTAGGACCAGGATATTCTCACACACTCTAGATGTCAAACATTCTATGTTGACCAAATATGACAAAATAGGCCCCAGAAACCCCCAAAATATATACATCTAATTTCAGAGACTATCCCCCAAAACAAAATATATACAAATTCTTTGTAGACTGTTATCCTGATTCAGAAATTTTCTTTTACTAAAAGTTCACCCCTATAACAATCATATATATTTAAAAAGAAACCCTAATGAAGTAAATATTGGAAGGACAGAAAATTGAAAGAAATGTGAATAGTTATATAAATGTGAACATATACACAACATGGGGGTGAGGAAGGGTTTATTTGATTGAGCTCAAGGCAGAAAGCATAAGCAAAACATTTAATTACATTAAAATACCTCGCTGATCAACAAAAGAACACTAAAAAAAAAAAAAAAAAAAGAAAACAAACAGACTCGAAAAAGGCTGCAAACAGAAAAGACATGGGTTAAAACCTAATCACCAGAATCAGAGAGGAGGAGGACCAACCACTCATGAGAAAAATAAGAAAATACAGTCTGGGCTGTGGCTCAGTGATTGTTTGATACACAAGGTTCTGGGTTTTATCCCCAGCACCACACAAAAGTAATACACACACACACACACACACACACACACACACACACACACACACACGCATATACATAAACACATATACATATAAACACATCCAGGAATTGGGCTGAGGAGATGGCTCAGTGGTTAAAGGCACCTGCAAAGCCAGCCTAACCGAGTTTGACACCCCCATCCAGCACACACGTCAAGCAGGGACACTGTCATTTCTGGCACTCCTCTGTAGAAGTAAGAGATCCCATCTCAAAGAAGGTGGAAGAAATGCACAGATTTCTTGGGGTCACCCTATAGTCTCCACACATTCGCTGTGGCACGTGCATACCCATACCCATACACACACACACACAAATACGTTTTTACAAGGAATACAAAGAAATGGATTCTGGAAGATAGTTCAGTGAATAAAGCACTTTTACGGTGCACCTGTAAGTGGCTGAGTCTACAGACACCACTGAAAGCAGAAAGCTGCAGAGGGCTCCTGCAATCCCAGTGTGCCCACAGTGAGAAGGGGGCTGAGAAAGCTCATGAACAGAGTGGGGAACAGTACCAGGGAGTCTGCCCCAACAAGGGTGCAGAGTGAACACTGACCAAAGGTAGCCCTGTGACCTACACACACACACACACACACACACACACACACACACACACACACACACACACACCCAACAGATTAATTTTGTTTTTTGAGGTAAGGTCTTGCTCTAGCCCAGGCTGACCTAGAATTCACTATGTAGTCTCAGGGTGGCCTTGAACTCACCACAATCCTACCTCTTTCTCCCCAGTGCTGGGAGTGTTTTTGTTAGAGGTGAGGAACCAGAAGGCAGATGCATCTGCATCCTCACTCACTCTGAATGGTGTCTCTTCTTCCTGTCTCACTGCCCTTATCAGTTCAGGCCCTCCCCTCCCCTCCTCTCCCCTCCTCTCTCTTCTCCCTCCCCCCTCCCCTCTCCTCTGGAACTAACACAATAGTTTCAGGCCTTATAGTCAGGCTCAGGTTTTAATAACCTCAGGTCTAACCCTGGTCA
>PVHP010025481.1:0-25515 GCA_004024765.1 Zapus hudsonius | reverse complement strand
GAAATGAGGCCAGGGCCTGTGAAGCCATTCAAGGCTGAACACAGGGCCTGAGTCGCAGAGGTCTGCGTGAAAATCTGCCCTCCTGTATCTGTTAAGGCTTTCTTGTATTTTCTTTGACAACAATTCAGTGGCCCTGACCCAGATAAAAGGCTTACAAAAAGCCCATTCACAAGTGATATGTTTAGATAAGTTAAATCCCCTGTGATCCAATTCAGGTTAGTGGAGTCTCCTGACCCATGGATCAGGAGCAGGTCAGGATGGAGGGATCAAAGACTGAATGAGCCCATCCTTGAAACCGGATTTTCAGGAGGTACTGTTAGAATATGGAAACCATTGAGTCCCACACGTTCCCTTTGGGCCTCAGTGTCCAGGGCAAGTCACTGTGGCACCCAGATTCTTGCGCTGTCTGGCCTGAGAGCACTGCCCACCTCGGAGTGGCTTGCTTCTCTGGGTTTGTCCAAGTCTCATGGGATGCTGGTAAGGCGACTTTGGTGGCAATCTAGAATTTTCCCTCATGTTTTGTCACTGCTCAGAGTGCACTGCACACACCGACATCTCAACACTTCATGGGAGAGTCCTGAGGTTTGGTGACATGTGGCTGTGAGCTTTTAAGTTCACTTGACATTCAGGGTTCTCCTTTCTACGTAGCAGCCCCGTATTAAGTGGTATTAATAGCCACTTGCTGGATGGACTCACTTTACCCCTCTCCCTTCACTCTGCCCACACCAACTGCCCACATGATCGTGAGCGACACACCAGTGTTTGCAATAGTAGATTTTTAAAACTTTTTATTAGCCGGGTGTGGTGGCACACGCCTTTAATCCCAGCACTCCGGAGGCAGAGGTAGGAGGATCGCCATGAGTTCAAGGCCAGTTTGAGACTACAGAGTGAATTCCAGGTCAGCCTGGACTGAAGTGAGACCCTATTTCGAAAAACCAAAAACAAACAAACAAACAAAAAATCAAAAAAAACCTTTTTATTGATAGCTTCCATGATTATAGACTATAAACCATTATGATTCCTCCCACCCTCCCCCATATCCCTTCCCCCTCTCAATTAGTCTCTGTTTTGTTTCAGTGTCATCATCTTTCCCTCCCATTATGTGTGGGTATTATCAGGCACTGCGAAGTCATGAATCTCAAGGCCATTTTGTGTCTGGAAGTTTGTGTTGTGAGCAGTCCTGCCCTTCCTTTGGCTGCACTATTAGATTTGAGTCATATGGACTTCCATGGCCCAGGCCTGGTCCATCTTGAAGAGACAGAACCCAGGTAAAGCAATTAGAAACGCGCTCTCAGGATGTCAAAACAGTCCCTCAAACTCCTGCCTCACTGTTGTTGTTGTTTTTTTTTTTTTTTTTAAATCTGGAGATAAAGTTCTTGATCCAGTTGCCACTGGCCAGAGAACAGACCATTTACAGATGTTTGACAGCTGTTAATTTGTTCAACTTAACTCCAGTGTGAGTCTCCAGGGACTTTACTTTCATCATAGGAAATGTCATCTATGCTCAGCCCTGGCTTTCATGCTCTGGGATCCCAGGTGACCACACTTTTCTGTCCCCAGGCAGCTGAGAGGGAGCACCCACTGACCTATGCACTTTGTGACATTTTTGCTCCCTTGACACTTAAACAGAAGCACCCTCATCCCAGCTGCACACCGAGTCCACCTGGAGCACAATATGTACCTGAAGACCTGGGGCCTGTCAAGTGTAATTTGCAAAGTTCCCTTTACGCTCTCAGAGTGACTCACCACAGCAGCCAAAAGCACACGAGGACTTTGGTAGAAACACAAGTCTCCAGCCTCATCCCAGAAGTAGACCTATGGAAGTAGACCTTGGCTTGGGCCGGAGCCCTCCAGATCCCTCTAAGGCATACTTGCTGTCATGCCAGCTGGGCTGACCCTTTTTAAAAAATATCTTATTTATTCATTTTCAAGCAGAGAGAGAGAGAGAGAGAGAGAGAGAGAGAGAGAGAGAGAGAGAGAGAGAGAGAGAGAGAGAGAGAGAGAGAGAGAGAGAGAGAGAGAGAGAGAAGAGAGAGCACCAGGGCCACCACCTTGTGGGTCTGGCCTATGTGGGTACTGGGGAATTGGACCCGGGTATTTGGGCACTCAAGGCAAGTGCCTTAACCACTGAGCCTTCTCTCCAGCCCCTCCACCTGACCCTTTTTAAGACTGTTTGCCTCTACTCTACCCTCATTCAGAATCACCAATCTAGGGCTGGAGAGATGGCTCAGCAGTTAAAGGCACTTGCTTGCAAAGCCTGACAGCCGAGGTTCGATCCCCCCAGTACACATGTAAAGCCAGATGCACAAAGTGGAGCATGCATCTGGAGTTTGTTTGCAGCAGCCAGAAGCCCTTGCACACCCGTTCATTCTCTCTCTCTCTCTGTTTCTGCTTATAAATAAATAAATATTTTTAAAGAAAGAATGACCATTCTAAGGCTGGAGAGATGGCTCAGTGGTTAAAGGTACTTGCTTGCAGAGATAGGTACATGAATCTTGAGTTTGTTTACAGTGCCAGGAGGCCCCGGTGCGACCATACTCACTCTGTCTTCTCTCGCTCTCTCTCTAATAAATAAAAAAAAATTATAATGAAATCAATCACCATCCTAGAGTGTCCCTCAGCCCTACGTGCATCTTAGAATCACCTGAAGTCACTTCCTGAAGTTCTGATCTCATCATCTTCTGGGGGAAGGGATCATCTGCATTCAAGGTAGGTCTATTGCTCAGACAGGAGTTCAAGATTCACTCTCAGTGAGCTCTTGGCAGAATTTCAGAGCCTTGCAAGTAGCCAGCCATTGCTTGGTCCCGGCACAGAGGGAGTTCTTTCCTATGATTCATCCCCATCACACACCACCCAGACCCAGGGGCAGGATGAGACTTGGGTTTCTATTCCCCACCCGCTTACCGACTATAGGATTTTGGGGAAACTAAGTCATCTCGTTCTGGGCCACAGTTGCCTCGTCTGTAAAATGGGAACTATACTAGTGATTTCTTCCTTTCTCAAGTCAGAAAACCAGTGAATGGCCTCCCCAAGCCTTTAATGGAAAAATAAAATCTTTAGTTGGGTGTGCTAATGGACACTTGCAATCCCAGCATTTAGGAGTCCAAGACAGGAGGATTGCCATGGTTACATACTAACTTCCAGACTAGTCAGGGCTACAAGGCAAGATTCTGTCTCACAAAAACAAAACCAGGGGGCTGGGGAGAAGACTCAGCCCATAAAGCCCCGAGTGCACAAGTGTAGGAACTCGATTTCAGATCTCCAGCACTCTCATGAAGGCCTGGCTGTGTGCCAACAGGCCTGTAATCTTAGCACTCAGCAAGGTGGCCATCTTGAATCAGGGAGTTCTGAGATCAAGTAAGGCCTTGTCTCAGTAAAATAAAGAGGAGATAGAGGAACACACCCAGTGTCAACTTCTGGCCTGCATATGCACACACACACCTGTTAATGTGCACCCACATACATATGAACACACACACACACACATACACACACCACACTGGGGTGTGATGGTTTGATCCTGGTGCCCCCCACCCCCACAAACAAATGGGTTCTGAATGCTCGATCCCCAGCTGATGGCAGTTTGGATATTGGAACCTTGTTAGAGCTGTGTTGTTGGGGGGTGGGTTTATGGGGGTTATAGCCAGCTTCCAGCACATTCTACTCTTTCTGTTGTTCGCCTGATGTTGGCCAGGAGGTGATGTCCACCCTTCTTCTCATGCCTTCATTTTTCCTGCCATCATGGAGTTTCCCCATTGAGTCTCTAAGCCTAAATAAACCCTTTCCTCCACAAGCTCCTTTTGGTTGGGTTCTTTCTGGGCAGCAATGAGAAGGCTGACTTTGGCAAACAGGTGGTTTGAATGTAAAATGCCCCATACAGCCAGCCTCATGGGTTTGTGATTGAGCCTCATGCTTGATCCCCAATGGTAATGCCTCTGGGAGGTGGAGCCTTCCTGGCAGAGGAGAGTCACTAGGAGAAAGCCTGAGGATTTTATAATCCAGCTCCCCTGCCAGCGTTGGAGCTCACTCTGGCTGCTTCTCCTCGGCTGCTGTAACAAGGTGTGATGCCCTGGCTGTCTGCTCTGCCGTGCTTTCCCTGCGGAGAGTCTGTAAGCCAAAATAAACCTTTTCCTCCCATAAGCTGCTTCTGGCTGGGTGTTTTTTTTAATCCCAGCTACACACATATACATGCAATGTACATCAGGCCCAAGCCCTTATCATCTTTGATTCTAAGAACTTTTAAAAAGTCTAAACTTGGCTTTAGTAGAGAGTTGCTAATATCTCTCTATGGGCATACAAGATTGTGAATTGGTCTTTTTTTTTTTTTTATATTTACAAATACAGGTCAATCCTAAAAAGAGCTGGTATTAAGGCACACACCATGCTTTCCACGGCTTTTGTATTCAGCGCTCTGGTTAGTAACATAACAGAGGCCAAAAAAGGAAGCCGTAACAATGGTTTGTATTTTCATCTCGTGCCCTAAAATGTCCCAGAGCTGGAGATGCAGCTCGGTGGGTGGAATGTTTGTCCAGCATTCATAAAGCCTCAGTCATGGAGGAATAGACCTGCCTGAAATCCTACCACTCTTAAGGTAAAAGCAGGAGGATCAGAAAGTCAACATCATTCTTGGCTCCATAGCAAGTTCAAGGCCAGCTTGAGCAGCAAGTGCTCTTAACCACTGAGCCATCTCCCCAGTGCCTCTCCTTGATCTTTGAACGTTAGAAGCCATCTTTCCACTCCATGGTGATTCCTGTGGTTCTAAGCAAGGTTGTATGCCCACAGTTTTCATGTCCTGCCGGAATCTTTCTGTGGATTCTCTCATATCAGTCAGGGCCTAATCAGGAGACAGACACCATGCTGTAATTTGAACAGGGACATTTTAATACAATCAGAATAGGGGACTGGAGTCATGGAGAGTCAGCTAGCAGAGGACAATTACTACCAAGTACAGACTTCGGGAGCAGGCCTCTCCCTGGGCCTGAGATGGAGAACCCATGGAGGCAGATCCCCTACTCACATGGCAGGGCTAAGTTCCAGACCCTGCTGGAGAGGTGAAGCACTGCCCATAGAACTTCGTCTGCTGGGCTGTTGCCCTGGTAGGACTCACTGAGAACCGTCCTCTGCTTTGGGCACTGGGGAAAGCTGCCTGCTGGTTGGTGGCTCTCCTGGGAACTTGCTAAAAGCCCCACTAGCAGGGAGTTGAGAAGCCACGTGCAAGGGAGTGACTTGTGCAGGCTGTGACCCCCCTGCAGGAGCTGGGAATCGCAGACACCCCACTGTAGGAGCCTGCCAAGAAGCATGCACTGGGATGCATGCATTCCCCTGCAGTGTCTGTCCCTCCAGTGAACTCTGCCATGACAGAGGTGCCAGCTTCGTGACCGCAGGCAGGTGAGGAAAGGTGACTTCACAAATGGAACAACTGGTAACCGGTGCTCTGCAGGCTGCCGACAGTGAACTCCCTGGATGGCGGATGGACAAGTCGACATGTCTAATGTTGTCCAGCATTCCCACACTTTTCTGCAGGTAACTTTCCCCATCCTTCCAGAACCATCATTAGAAGTCATTGCTGACTCCATGTTTTCTTTCAGATTCCACATTTAATTGGTGAGGAAATCTTGCAAACCCAAGTTTGATGGCCAGCACTCGCGTACAAGTGCTGGGCCTGGCGATGTGTGCCTGAAATTCCAGTCCTGGGGACACAGAAATAGGAGACTCTGGGACTCATGGCCAGCCAGGCTAGTCTAATGGATGAGCTTCAGGCCAATGAGAGACCCAGTCTCAAAAGGTGAGCCATATTCCTGAGGTGGACACCTGAGGTCCTCTGACCTCCACACAGAGGCACATGCATGTCCATGCACACCCACACATGTGAGCATGCATGCATACACACTTCTTTTAAAGGAAGTCCCTGGAGCAGAGTGGAAGCTAAATAAAATTAGCTGAATACTGAATATCTGGTGCTTTCTCAACAGAAGATCGTGTCCATGCTGTGACCATGTCCTGCCACTTCCCCATAGTGCCACCAGAAAGTGACTTTTCCTTCAGGTTGAAATTGTATGTTTATTTCAAGGTAGGGTCTTACTGCAGCCCAGGCTGACCTGAATCTCACTCTGTAGTCCTAGGCTAGCCTCAAACTCATAGCAATCCTCCTACCTCTGCCTCCTGGATGCTGGGATTCTGGCTTTTAAAAAATATTATTTATTAATTATTTATTTGTAAGCAGAGAGAGAGGGATGGAGAGAGAAATAGAGAGAGAGAGAGGGAGGGTTGTTCCTTATCCCAGAAGCCACCCCTGCACCCCTCTGTTGGTCACCCACTCCCCCACTCCTCTATGCCCTAATGAGCTGCATGGTCCCCACCCTGGGCAGCCAGAGAAGTTTGAAATAATCTATGTAGCAAGTAAAGAGCTTGTGGGAGTTCTGAAGATTCTTGGGTCCCTGCTTCCCTGCAGGACTGGGGTTATTGGCATGCATGGCCAGGCCTCAGCTGTTTTATGTGGCATCTGGACATTTGAACTTGGGCGGTCTCAAGTTTTCCTTCAGGCCCTCCTGCACTTAGCTGCTGAGCCATCATCTCTCAAGCCTGGATGGCCTGATAATAGCAATCCCTTAGGCTGCAGAAGATAATAAATGACAGCCTGCCGATGTTCAGGCCTTCGAAGGGCAAATGTGCAACATGCGTGTAATTGGTTACTTTCTCACTGCTGTGACCAAATGTCCCACAAGAAAGCAACTCAGGGATGGAAGAATTTATTTTGGCTCACAGTTTGAGAGGCTGCAGTCCCTCATGGAGAGTTCACAGCATGGGCAGTGTGTGTCCAGGACTCCTCACATTTCTGTAGATGAGAAAGCCCAGAGGCCAAAACCAGGACCTGTCACTGACCCATAAAGCCTACTTCCAAGAGATCATCCTCCAGTCTGTCCCCACACAGCGACACCAGTGGGGATCCAAGTGTTCAAACACGTGACCTATGGAGGACACACCTTATTCAAGTGACAGGTGACCTCTTGGCTTCCTGGAACAGAGGTCCCGTTTGCTTTGTTCAGCATTGTTTTCTGCTGCTAGATGAAGGTGTGTTCACGGGTACTAAGAAGACAAGGATTGTTTTCTCTTTCTCAGCATCTGTAAGGTAAAATTCCCAGCCCCACTTATAAATGGCATTTCCCTTAGTTCACTGCATGAGGACTACCTCAACCTGCTGCTGTTGCTGCCCTCTGCTGCTGTCCCTGAGAATTACACTGAGAATTAACCGCAGGTCTGGCAAAATCTAACCCTTCCTGGAGGGGACAGGTAATGTATGTATGTTCTTCAAGATTTGATGAGCACCCTAGGATTCACTTTTCCCAGCTCTTCTCCATGACAAGGCATACAATATGTAGCTGCTTGGGAGCATTTCCATCTCATGCCTGCACCTCAAGCTCAGCCTGCACAACCGAACCTGGTCATTCTCAAAACGACTCACTCTCCTTTCATTTTCCTGTGTCCCCATAAACTGCACAGATGTGACTCTCAAGTGGATGTGAATTCTTCTTCTTTCATATCTTCTTTTTTTTGGACAGGGTCTCATGTAGCCCAGGCTGGCCTTAAACTTGCTCTGTAGCTGAGGATGACTTTGAACTTCTGACTTTCCTGCCTCCGCCTCCCAAGTGGAGGATCACTTGCATGTACACCCATTAGGTGCAGAAGATTGAACCCAGGGCTTTGTACATGCCAAGTTGGCACTCTGCCAACTGAGCTACACCCCCAAACCCCCTCATATCTTCAAAAATGCCCCAATCAAATCCTTTCCTCCTTTGCAAGGGCTTCCAGCACCTTCACAAAGGCCCTTCCCACTCTCGAGGCTCATCTCTTACAATGTCACATCTGTCCAGATGTCATTTCTCATGTATGCAACAAGATTTCCTGCCTTATGGTTTAGTAAGTTTTTCTTTAAAGAAACCTCATACATACATATAATTTATTTGTGGTGAACAGGGTAGGAGGCAGGGCCTTGTACGTGCTAAGCATGTGCTTTCCCACGCTTCCCTCCCAGCCCTGACAATCCTTCACTATCTAGCTCAGCGGCTCCTTTCCTCCACCCTACCTTCTCAGGTCACACCTGGAGACAGCACCTAGGCTTCTGCAGCATCATCTTCCACGGTTTGTTGTTTTCACATTAAGTATTGCTTGACTAAATGTCTCTAAACAGTTTTTCTGATTACAACATGTTTTGTATAAACATGAGGTATTAACGAAGACACAATGCAAAGTTGTAAGAACACACTTATCTTCTCCCCAAAATGACAAAAAAAAACTAAACAAAATACACACAAAAAAATAGGATCTCACTCTAGCCCAGCTGACTCAGAACTCACTCTGCAGTGGAAGATGTAGTTAACAAGTACATTACACAGTGTGTTAGAAGTGATGGAAATGGTGTTCTGGATGGAGGGAACATGCCAAGGCCCTCAGGAGGCAGGAGAACCCTTAGGAGGAAAGAGCATTGGGGCTTATTGTAGTAGCTTATGTTGGGGACATGCAACTCACCATCATAATTAGCTTTGACAGTTCAAAGGAACAGATGGATGAAAAGCCCCCTACTCCCTTCTCAGAAGAAAGAGAGTCATCACTGGTAAAGCAGGTCTGAGTTTAAAGGAATGTCTATAAATAGACAACCAGATGTTTGCCATGAGATTAGAGTGGACACTTAGATGTGGCCAGGATGTGAGTTAAAAGGTTACGAGCCACCTGTGTGCCATAAAGATAGTAGATAACTGTGAAGTGTCCATGCTGTAACCTCTAACAGCCACCTGTGTGCCATAAAAGTAATAGATAACTGTGCAATGTCACATGCCTGTAAATTCAAACATATAAAAACCTAGTAAAGAAGGCAGAAGGGGGTCCTGGGTCAGAGGTTCAACATTTGATCCGGGACACGGATCTCCAGCATGCTGGAAACAAACCTCGCTGTGTGACTTGCATTGTCGTGTGTGTCTTCTGTTCCTTGAGGAGTGCTCAACCTCGGACCACAACACTTCAGACTTTGGAGTAGGGGACATTGTAGGGTTTTGTGCAGAGAAGACATTTTTAAAGGTCACCTTGGTTGAGAACAGGCTCAAAGAAGCATAGATGCTTCCAGATATTCCATTCATCAGCTCATGAAAGGCATTGGTAGGCAGTGAAAGGCTCACCATATGCCCAGTGCTCATATTAATCCTCCCACTACCCCCCATGGGGGGTATTGCTCTGAGCTCTGTTAGATAGGGAAAAGGAGAGTGTATACTTGCTGATTTGTCTAGGTTCAGATGAAGTGTAAGGGCTCATGGGAGCCATACTTGAAAAACTAATATGAAGAAGCATTAAGTCAGGCTGAGTACCCCAGTACTGAGGAGTTGACGATGATGGGGATGGATGGGGTCAGGTACAAGTATGAGTTCAATCATCATGTGTTTCATTTCAAAATTCTGCAACAGTCATTTTTTTTGAGGCAGTGTCTCACTCTAGCCTAGGCTGACCTGGAACTCACTCTGTAGTCCAGGCTAGACTCAAACTCATGGTGATCTCTCTGCCTCTGCTTCCTGAGTGCTGGGATTAAAAGTATGAGCTGAGGTGGTGGGAAGGGGGGTTCATGATCATGGTATATTGCTGATATTTATAGGATATGTCAATAAAAAGTTCATTTCAGTAGGGAATTTTATCAGACCTTTACAAAAGAATGCCAATACCTCTCAAACTATTCCCTAAAACAGAAAAGGAGCCAGATGTGGTGGTGGGCACCTTTAATAGCAGCACTCAGGAAGTTGAGGTAGGAGGACCAACAAGTATTTCAGGCTAGCCTGGGACTACAGAGTGAGTTCCAGGTCAGCACAGGCTGGAGCGAGATCTTTTTTTCAATAAATAAATATATAAATAAATGGAAAAGAAAGGGAGGGAAAAAAAGAACAGGGACACTACCAAACTCCTTTTATGAGCCAAATACAACCATGATACCAAAACCAGATAAACATACAACAACCAAAGAAAATTACAGATAACTCTCCTTCATGAACATAGATGCAAAAATTCTCAACAACGCACTGGCAGACAGAATACAGGAACACATCCGAAAGACCATTCACCCTGATCAAGTGGGTTTGATTCCACAGATTCAGGGATGGTTCAACATCTACAAATCAATAAATGTAATACAATATATAAAAGGACTCCAGGACAAAAGTCACATGATCATCTCAATGGATTAGAAAAACAAGTGTGAGCTACCTTATTGGACTTGCACCATAGTCTTACCCACGCAACAACTGTATTGATTTATGAATTTACTTTTTTAAAAAAGATTTTTATTTATTTGAAAGAGAGCAAGAGAGTTTGGGAGCACCATGGTCTCCTGTCACTGAAAATGAACCCCAGACACACATGCTACTTTGTGCATCTGGCTTTACATGGGTGCTGGGGAATCCAACCAAGACTGTTGCAGGCAGGCATCTGAAACTGAGAAGCCATCTCTGCAGCCCTCAGGTACAATTTCTAAGTCTCCACTTTGATCTCTGCACTGGGGTATATAGATTTGAACTCTCAAATTCTCTTCTTTCTAGGGGATTCCTTTTAAACTCCAGTGGTTTAAAAACCTACTACAACAGAACTGCATCTACTGGTCCAGGGCCATACGAGGTCAACACAGAAATTGGAAACATTCATAAACTTGAGTAGCACTTTTGAAGAGTAACTATATCTGTTCAATCTAACAAGTTTGTGTTTAGCATTTCTTTTCTTTCTTTTTTCTTTTTTTCTTTTTTTCTTTTCTCTCTCTCTCTCTCTCTCTCTCTCTCTCTCTCTCTCTCTCTCTCTCTCTCTTTCTTTCTTTCTTGACAAGTTGACCTGGGAACAGGATTTAAAAAAAAATCATTGTGTATGTATATGTGTGTGTGGGCAGGGGAAGAGAAGAAGCTGGGTGTCTTGCTGCAAATGAAAGCCAGATGCTTACACCACTCTGTGTCTGGCTTTATGTGGGTGGTTGGGGAATTGAATGTCAGGCAGGTAGGCTTGCAAGTTGAGCCATCTAACCAGCCCTATTGGAATATGCATACACACACATATAGTAGCAAAATGAGCATGAGCTCACTGCCCCCCCCCCATTCACTGTTACATCCTACTGATGTTTGTCTGTTAGGTGGCTAATCTCATTGCATGAAGTGGGAAACTGTCAGGGCTCTGAAGTTCTGTGAGATAAGGAAGAGACAAGGCCAGAGAATACCTGGGTAGAATATCTGAATTTCCTGAAACCTATTGTAAATGTGTGAACTACTAGGTAATGGTAATTTGCATGTATAATGACACATACTCTACTTTGTACTGACTATAAAATGTCTTTGTAACTGGGGTTGGTGGCCAATGCTTCATTTATGCTTGGACCCCTGGGCCAGGAGTAAATAAAACTCCCCTCTCCTCTTGCTGCAAAGGCTTTGTCTGCTTATTACTGGAATATTTCTGCAACATATATATATATATATATTTTTTTTTTTTTTTCTGCAAACAGAGAGAAGAGAGACAGAGAATGGGCGCTCCAGGGCCTCCAGCCGCTGCAAACTCCAGATGCATGCCCCACTTTGCGCATCTGGCTTCACGTGAGCACTGGGGAACCCACCCGGGGAGGGAGGCTCTGCAGGCAAGTGCCTTAGCCGCTGAGCCAGCTTCCAGGGCATATTTCTTAAACTTCATCTTTCTCCTATTTTTTTTAAACAGTCTTTTCCATGAGAGGCTGGCTAGGCAGACCGTACATAAATACATAGTAGCCGACCTAAGAGCTGCACAGAGAGCCATCCAGGACACTAAGCGCTAACTCCTCCTCAATTTTAACTTAAATTTCCCTTTTCTCTCCGCACACCCGCGAGGGCTGACGACCACCGACCCCCGGACCCGAGATCATCGACACACTCCGCGCCCCCCGGGCCGCTCAGAGCTACTTCCGGTCTCACGCGGGCGGAGCTACCGACGCCCGCCGTCTGCGCCTGCGCGCGCTCGGCGCCCCGCCCAGAGCCGCGGGCGCTGACGTCATGTCCGGCGGCGGGCTGCGAGGGTGTAGGCCGAGTCGGTGCGCGGTCCTGTCGCTTGTCCCCGGATCCCGGTGTCCCGGGTGTGCTTCGGGCCCTGGAGGTGAACGAGCCGGGAGGGGAGCGGGGCCCGGGCTCCCGGCAGGTGCACCCCGGGCTGCACGGGTCAGGGTGGGAAGCGGGGCCCCGGGGCTTCCGGCAGGTGCACCCCCGGGCTGCACGACTTAGGGTGGGCGGTCTCTGGGGCGTCCTTAGACCTCTGCGCCCAATGGAATGCCCGAAACATCCTTAGACTCATTTTGCATTATCGACTTTTCATTTTTTTTTCTTTTGGACCGTGCATTATATATGTGATGTTCTTGACACACCAACCTAATGTGTTTTTTTCCTTGAATCGATATTATAAAGGCCGTTTTGAAAGAACCCGTGCTGATTTCTTATGTCACAACACCTCGGTGTCCCTTGTCAACTAGCATTCCCTGCTTTCTAGTTATACTTTCTTTAATGTTTATTGTCTGTTGTAGGTTTTGAATTTTGGTAATTACAATTGATAGAATTTCTATTTACAGGAAAAGAAAAATAAGGGCAGAACGTGTAGACTAAGAGTTTTTTTTTTAATACAACTTAATTTTTCATTACTTGAAATACTCCTTATAGGAAACACAGCTAAGAAAAAAAAACATTAAAACTGTCTGGGATTCTATTAGCTAAAGATAACTGTTAACATTTTGGATAGCATCTTAATTTTTAATACATAATATCTTGAAAAACCAAAGAGGACCATCATATGTACTATTGGGTAACCAACCAGCCCTTTTTACATAACTTACCTGTCTTCAAGTTTCCCATTTTTTCTTGGCATGTCTATAGTGCTTTCATACGTGCTCCTAAGTAAAGCAGGAACTCTACCACATTCACCTGTGCCTTCTGTTTTCAGCCGCTTAGACCAAGATGCATAAGAGCTGTGTGGACGCAAGGATTTAATATCGAGACCTATGCAAGAGCGGGCAGTTTAACAGAATATCCGGCTGATTGAAGAGGTGAAGAAAACGAATGAAAAAAAAATTTTTTCTAATTCTTCTTTCATAGTTTTTACCTTCTCCATCTCTTTCTTCTCTCCAAGAATGAAACATGACTGAAGACTCTCAGAGAAACTTTCGTTCAGTGTATTATGAGAAAGTTGGGTTTCGTGGAGTTGAAGAAAAGAAATCACTGGAAATCCTCCTGAAAGATGACCGTCTGGGTGAGTGTTGTTGCTCATTAGGCTCATTATTTCTCAGCCACGGCAGGTGTTCTGAAGTAAATGCTACCTGACAGGGTATTTGTTACTTGCTCTGTGTGTGTGTGTGTGTGTGAAATGACAACAGAGTGGTTTATTCTGAAAGATGGCTTTGCAAAACTCAAAGCTTCTCAAAGGTCAACAGTATTTTTTTCTGGTTAAACCTGCATATTTTCTCAAGTCCCAGATGCGTCACCACAGTTCCAGGCAAACTTTTGGCAACAACTTCAGTCTTGATTTTCTTTTATGGAAATACTAAGATTTCATTACACATTGATAATTTACTTTTATTTTAAGCCAGTAGTAATAGTCTGTTGTTACTTACAATGAAATAAACTGAACCTTAGTTGAAAATAATACTTCATTATGATCGTTGTTACTGTTGTTGGTTATATTATGATGATGAGGATGATGATGTCAGGAATCAAACCCAGGGCCCAGCACATACTGAACAAGAACTCCCCGCCATCTAGATCACTGTTAGGGTTTCAGAATTGTGTTGCATCTGATCTTTGGTCCTCACTGAACTCTGTTTTAAAGTATGTCTGGCATGGTTATTCTCCTTTGCTAAGTAGAGAAACTGAGAGCTAGGGTCATTAGCTGTCATTTACTAGCTGCGTTAACTTGATGAAGTCACAGAACTACTTTGACCTTCATTTCTGTATATTTCAGAACAGTAACGAGCTTTAAATACAGTCAGTTCTATCAGTAGTTACTGCTAATATTAAGGGAATGCAGTAATAATATAAGCATGTCTTGTGCTGCACAATGCTAATTGTTTAAGTAGAAATGAGATCAGTATTGCCTTTCGGAAATTTACTGAAATATAGTGGACTCTGAAGACATGTCTGAACTAGATGTTAGTTTTAAAATGCACTGCAGGGCAGGAGAGATAGCTCAGTGGTTTAGGCACTTGCCTGCAAAACCTAATGACCCAAGTTCGATTCCTCAAGACTCACATAAAGCCAGATGCACAAAGTGGTGCATGCATTTGCAGTTCATTTGCAGTGGCTGGAGGCCTTGGTGCACCAATTCTCTCTGTGTCTCTCTCTGCTTGCAAATTAAAAAATAATGTTTTAAATGCAATTCAGTTTCCCATCGGTGACCAGCATGAAGCAGCTCTGTTCTCTTCTCTCTAGATCTCGAGAAGCTTTGTACTTTCAGTCAGAGGTTCCCGCTCCCGTCCATGTACCGGGCGCTGGTGTGGAAGGTGCTTCTAGGTAGGAGACTCACTCACGAGCTGGGGCGTTTTCTTCCATAGTGTTGACTAATGAGAGCATTTGTCATCTTAGTCAGATGAGGAGGGTTCACCTGGGCCCTCTGTTGGATACTGCATCTTCTTCAGGAGACCCGATTACTGCTCACTGTAAAAGCTTTGGGATGGTGGACTTCAGCAGAAGTATATTAACCATTGTTCCAAGAGTGTCAGTTTATTAGAGATGGGAGAGAAGGCAACCTGTGTTCCTAAAATAAAGCGGGGTGAACCTGTCCAGTCTTCGCTTTCAGCTGGTAACATGGAGGAAGAGCCCTTTGGGCTTTGTTTCCTTGCATCTGTAAAATGAACACATCGAGCTGAATTACTTGTAGATTTTAGCTTCAAATTTGTTGGATTTGGTACCCTTCCATGGTAGAGGAGCAACTTCCTAATGTACACTCGCTCAGAATCAAAGAGGAAGCACCATTTTCCTTCCCTAGAAGTGGGATTGGAAAGAATCCCGTCTTGAGCGGCTGAATGAGAAGGTAGAGTGACTGACCACTTCTGCTGTTAGCAGCTGGCAGATTCCTTAGGAATCTGTGTAATCCCCTCACCCCCCCTTTTTTTTATTACCTTCAGTTGTTGGTGTTTGTTTGTTTGGTTTGTTTCTTTGTTTCTTGTGGTAGGGTCTCACTCTAGCCCAGGCTGACTTGGAATTCACTATGTAGTCTCAGGGTGGCCTTGAACTCACGGTGATCCTCCTACCTCCGCCTCCTGAGTGCTGGGATTAAAGCCGTGTGCCACTATGCCCAACACCCTCAAGTTTTTTTAAACAATTTAAGTTTCTAATCAAAAGACTGTAGTGAGGTTGGAGAATATGGACTATTGAGCATTCTTGGGTGCCTACCGCTAAGCCAATCCTGGAAGTCCCCTGAGGTCACTTTGTCTCACTATCCCAATTTTACAGACAGACAAAACAACTTTGGGAGCCTAAACAACCAGCCTTAGAGCCCAGGCTGACTTGGAATTCACTATGCAGTCTCAGGGTGGCCTTGAACTCATGGTGATCCTCCTACCTCTGCCTCCAGAGTGCTGGGAGTAAAGGCATGCACCACCACGCCCGTGTTCCTTTCTTTATCATCTGAGCCATTGTTACTTGACTAGTTCTAGGCACTGGAAATGTAGAGTGATCATAGCGTGAAGGACTTTTCTTAGCACAGGGTTTTTGTTTAGGGCTCTGTGAATCCTGGCTTCCTGGTACCATTTCAGTAGAAATCAGAATTTTCAGGATCAACTTTTACAAACAGGTCTGATACTGTGCTGCCTGTAGGAAGTTCAAGTACAGCTACTTAATCTGTGTGGGTGCTGAGGTGGAGGACACTTAATTATTCCCTTGACTTCTCTGAGGGCCTGGCACAGAGCTCCATAGCCACTGTGAGAGGAGGTTTATGTCAGGAAGGAACATTTAAGCAAGCTTTATGGCTCAAGACCTTTGAGCTCATCTAACTTGTCTTTCAGAATATTCCTTGGAACAATGGCTCTCTAGGGTTTGTGTCCAAGGAGTCATAGTCAAGGAACTGGCTGACAGTTTAGCATGTGCCAGGCACTCTCCTGAGCACATTGTGTACATTCATTTATCTCTTCATCACAGTAGCTTGCAAGCTGAGGTATTATCCCCAGCTTTCAGATGAGGAAGCTATGGTGCTGTTTTCTCTTTAATATCACAATCCATCATTGTACTAGTTACTTCCTGTAGCTGGGGCAAAACACCCAGAAGCAGCTTATGGAAGGAAAAGGCTTAATTTGACTTGCAGTTTAACAGAAGTTTCATCATGGGCAGGAAAACATGGGGGGGAGTGGGAAGTGGGCTGCACATGGCACCACAGGAAGTAGAGACGGAACAGCCTGTGGAACTGGGCTACAAGCCCTCACAGCCCACCTTGGTGACTTACTTCCTCCAGCAAAGCTCCTCTTCCCAAAGGTTCCACACTACACCCGAGCACTACTGATAGCTGGGATCAAGTCTTCAATAACATGAGCATTTTGTATTCAAACTGCCACAACCATCCAATCATCGTGCTGAGGACTAACGACGCTTAATATTTAAGATTGTTAGAGTGAGAGTTTCCAAGAGAACCTATGTGCTAATCAGTATTTGTGTGAATTCTGTCTGTGGAGGGCTGCTTCTCACAGAATTCTTCTCATAAAGGACGGATTTGGATGGGCATCTCAGTGTCACCCTTTCTCATCCTGGCTCTCTCTGTAGGGATCTTGCCTCCACACCACGAATCCCATGCCCAGGTGATGGCCTATCGCAAGGATCAGTACTCCGATGTCATTCACGCCCTGAAAGTAGTCCGCTTCATCAGCGATACCACACCTCAGGTTGAAGTCTATCTCCGCATGTATCAGCTGGAGTCTGGGAAGTTGCCTCGAAGTCCCACTTTTCCACTGGTTAGCGGTCACTTTTACTTGATGTTTAGCTCAGCTCTTTTTAGTTTCTAAAAAAATTTTTATGTGTTAATGTCATTTGCAGAGCAAATGAGATGTTAAGCGAGCATTATTACTTGATGATGGTGATTCACTCTGAGAAATGTATCAATAGATAGTTTTTC
This sequence comes from Zapus hudsonius, assembly GCA_004024765.1. Taxonomy (NCBI): domain Eukaryota; kingdom Metazoa; phylum Chordata; class Mammalia; order Rodentia; family Dipodidae; genus Zapus; species Zapus hudsonius. The sequence continues at coordinate 8,400 of PVHP010025481.1, read as the reverse complement.
ATTTGTAAATATTATACTGTAACTTATATATACATTATATGTTTATATTTATTCAAACTAAAGTGACTGATGTTACTAAACAATTTAATTTGATAGGACCATCATACTAGGTCAGGCCCCTTGCTAACTGAAACATGGTTATGTGGTGCATTACTGTCATTTCAAATGTACAGGAACGTTACAAGGTAACTCCCAAGAATTTCTGTATCTTTTTACCTAAATTTTATGACAGCTGCTTTGTCATTTTTCCTATATGTGTACACATAATCCTCACCTCTCCATTCTTCCCTCCCTCCCCTCTTTTTTTGGCTCCCTTTTAATAAAAGTATTTCATTAATTTTTTTGTAAATAGATATAGACAGACAGAGAGAGAGAGAGAGAATAGAGTATGGGTGTGCCAGGGCCTCCAGCCACTGCAAATGAACTCCAGATGCATGCCCCACCTTGTGCATCTGGCTTATGTGGGTGCTGGGGAGTTGAACCTGGGTCCTTAGTACCTGGAGGCAAGCACTTTAACCATTTAGCCATCTCTCCAGCCTCTTGGCCCCCTTTTTGAGGTAGAGCCTTACTGTGCATGCAGCTTGGGTTGGTCTATAACTCAGGATCCTCCTCTTTCACCTCCTGAGTGCTGGGATTGCAGGAGTGCGCCACCATGTGTACAAATACATCTTTTTATACATAAGATGCAGACATGCTCTGCTGAGAAGTATATACCCTCTTAAGACAAGGGCATCACTGTAGGTAATCCTATACACTCATTAAAACCAAGATGCTAATATTGTTGACAATATTCACTTCTAATGTCAAGCTTTGTTCATATCTGACCAAGTACCCTAGTAATGCTTGTTGTCACTAATCAAAAAACTCTGGTTGAAGATTTGATCTTGGATTACGAAGTACATTGCATTGCCATGTTGTTTTGTCACCTTTGATTGAGGGCAGCTCCTGTCTTCTCATGTGCCGAGGGCTGTAGGTCACTGGTTTTGCAGAAAGTCCTGCCTTACTTTATGTCTGGCTGGTACTTCCTCCTGGTTAGATCCAGGCTGTTCACTCTAAGCAGGATACTCCTGGGTGATGCTGTGTCCTTCCCAGTTACCATATCAGGAGGCACTCAGGGAAGAGTGCCTGGTGAAAGTCATTTGGTAAATGTCCACTGAGAAGTTATTCTTTCTTAGTAATTGCTATTTTTCCTATGGGAAGACACTGTAAAACTGCTATGAATTTATCCTTTTCCTTATTAATGTTTGGCTCACAGACTTTTTTGTTTGTTTGTTTTGAGGTAGGATCTCACTCTAGCCTAGGCTGACCTGGAATTCTCTATGTAGTCTCAGGGTGGCCTCAAACTCATAGCAATTCTCCTACCTCTGCCTCCTAAGTGCTGGGACTATAGGCGTGTGCCATCACACTGGCATTACACGTAGATTATGCCATGTATTGATTTAATTTTAATTTTTTTAGAGGTAAAGGCTCATTCTAGCTCAGGCTGACCTGGAACTCATTCTGTAGCCCATGCTGGCCTTGAACTCTTGACAATTTCCTTCCTCAACTTCCCAAGGATTATAGGCATGAGCCACTGTGCCCAGCTCTAAGTAATTTTGGACATAGAAAAAAGTTGTAAAAATAGTACACCATCTTGAGATAACTTCACACAGCATCCAAAATGTTACATCCTACCTAGCCAGGGCATGGGGATCCAGAGGAGTAAGTAAGCCTTGATATGAATTAGCTCATGCACACATCTTACTGAAGCTGCTGCTTGTCACCCGTGTCCTTCTGATCCAAGACTGGTCCTGTGTCACACCTCGGCTGGGTCTTGGTGTTCTTCAATCCAGAGCAGCTCCTCAGGCTTTCTTGCTCTTTTATGATCTTGGCCCTTGAAGAGAACAGGCTACCACTGGACTATTCCTCCACTTGAGCTTGTCTGGTGTTTCTTAATAATTAGAACCTGCTAATGCATTCTTGCAGGACACTGTAGAAGTATGGAGCTCATTACTGTGGCTAGCACTTCAATCACCTGGTGAAGGTGCTGGCTGCCAGGTTTTTCCACTGGTTTCCTCTTCCTATTAGCCATTAACTGGAGAAAGGACCTTTGGGGCTGCAAACACTCACTAATAATTCTTGACTCAGTTTTTTTTTTTTTAACTGCTCTGGTTGTCCAATGGTGACCTTCTGATTCCTCCATTCCTTCTGCATTTATACTTGGTTTTCTTTTACCAAGTATAAAGGGAGGAGTATCCCTTTGCATGCTTTATTGTCGTCAGTGTGGATCAATGGTTGGCTTGTAATCATTAACTGCCATTCTTTTTTTCAATGTTCAGAATGTCCTGGATTTTGGCCAGTGGGAGCCCCTTTCTACCTGGCACCTGCCTTTTTGTTAACTTTCACTATTTTGAGTATTTCCTGACTTTCTGACACAAAAAGATGCTCCAGGGCCTCTGGTACTTTCATTGCCACAGCCCTGGAGTCAGTTCTTGCTTCTTGGAGGGTAATGTGGGCCGAGAACCCAAGAACCCAGCACTAGATCTGTCCATGCTCCTGGAGGTCTTTGTTTTTCAGGTTCTCTCAGTACACAGAGCTAGGAAATAAATGTATGTATATGCACATTCACATATCTGTATCTATTGTTCTTTCTATATATATGAGCATGTATTTGTGTGAAACAAAATGTACATATACATAAACACACATTTACTTTTATTGTTTAAAAATATTTTTTTTTATTTGAAAGAGAGATAGAAGAGAGACAGAGAGAATGGGCACACCAGGGCCTCCAGCAGCTGCATGAACTTTGTGCATCTGGCTTTACGTGGGTACTAGGGAATCAAACCCAGGTCATTAGGTCTTGCAAGCAAGTGCCTTACCACTAAGCCAACTCTTCAGTCCCTATTTATTTTTGAGGTACTGAGTGAGGGTGGAGCCCAGGGCCTCAGGCATGCTAGGAAGTGCTCTACATCTCTCTGAATTAAAAACCCTGGGTTCACACTGATATATCCAATTCCACTCCAGTATCCCAAACTCAGTCTAGCTCTCCTTGTGACAGTTGGAGATATGGAAGGACCCGCTCACCTCAGCATGTTTGTTTCTTTGCTCTCTCTCTCCTGCGTGTATGGTGCTGCAGCCACACCTGGTTCTTTTATTGCAGTTCTGGAGCTTTTTTTTAAAAAAATATTTATTTGAGAGGGGGGAGGTGGAGGGAGGATGGGTGTACTGGGGCCTCCCATCACTGCAAATAAACTCCAAATGTGTGTGCCACTTTGTGCCTCTAGCTTTATGTGGGTCCTTGGTAATTGAACCCAGGTCATCAGGCTATGCAAGCAAGCACATTTAACCACTGAGTCATCTCTCCAGCCCCCCTGGAGGCATTTTATAATGAAGAGTTTGTTTGGCTAAAACAGAATGACTTATTCAAGCATGTATTTGTATGCAAGTTTTGATTATCTACAACATTTTTTTTTTACTACTATTATTACGTAGGAACTTTGTATGAACAAGTCATGTTTTGGGCCACCACTTCCCTTCTCCCTGCCCTCATTCGACTGAGAGCCCTCCTCGGTGGGATTGCTGGTGTGCACCATGGGGTTGAGAACTATGAGTTGTGCAAGCATCAGTCAGTCATTGGGTGGGGGGCAATGCCTCTGTGTATTCCCCCACCACCACCATGACTTTTACAATCTTTCCACCCCTCTTCCACAAAATTCCCTGAGTCATGGTGGGTGAGTTTAAGTCTACTGTAGTGTTGAGCTCTTAGCAGCTTCTGGACTTCTGCTTTGGAACGTTTTGACTATCCTTAGTGTGTCTCCATCACCCTGGCACAGGTTGTCTGGCTCCCTGTGGGAGCAGCACTCTTGTTCATCTCACTACTTCCTCTGTGGTTTCACCTGGGCCCTAGCTGATGTGCTGTGGGTGGTTCATCTCTTGCCAGGGAGTCTGCTGTCATTTCTGGTCTTGTTGGGAGAATTAGTACACCATTTTGATTGCAGATTGGGGTTTGAACCTGACCTGGTTGGGCTTGCCTATATTTGGAGTACTTGGGAGGTTGAGGCCAGCTTGGGCTACATAGGGAGACCCTGTCTCAGAAAAATCAGTCTTATTTTTATATAGTTTTAAAGCTAATGATTTGTATGAACAAGTCATATATTGGTGCTACCATTTCCCAAATCTAAGTGCTAATAAATGTCATCCATCTGCCTTCATTATTAAATTTATCTAGAGGGGGAAAAATCCCTAAAATTTAAGTAGAACTTATCGTAATCTCCCTTTAAGTTTCCCTTATCATTAGCACAGTTAAGTGGACAGCACACATGAGTCCATCAGTGCTGGGAGGTGAGCCTGTGGTTGACAACTGCTGGGCGAATGCTTTCCCATTGGACTCCAACTCCAGCCCTTGTTTTACTATTTTGGTTTTTGTTTAATGAGCCAGCTTTCATTTTTTTTTTTGGGGGGGGGTTGGGGCTGGGAAGACTGCTCAGTGGTTAAAGATGTTTGCTTATAAATTATTTTTATTATTAATTCACATGTTTACGCATACACATGCATGTACATGCACATGTGCGTTCCAGGGGACTTGGCCACAAATGCTTGTCTGGCTTTACGTGGGCCAGCAGTCTTTGCCAACAAGTGCCTTTTACCGCTGAGCCATCTCCCTAGCCCCTCTTTTTACTTTTTATTTTGAGACAGACTCACTAAGTTTCCTAGGCTGTCCTTGAACTCACTATGTAGCCCTGGCCAGCCTTGAACTTGCAATGTTTCTATCTCAGCTTCCAGAGTAGCTGAAACCACAAGCCTGTGTCACCAGGCCTGGCTGTGAGTTCTCACATTTCATAGGCTAGATCATCTGTTAGGGCAAGAAGTCTAAATTATGGTCACATGTCCACCTCACCGCTGCTCACTGGTCTACACTGCACCCGGGCCCCTTCACTGCTATCCGAGTGTGGGGGTGGGGCTGTCTTCCAGACTTTCCCTAGGCACCCAGCCCCATTTATGGTTGTGTCTGCTTGTAGGAGTGTGTGATGTACTGTGTCAGTCCACTGGTAGGGGTGAGGGTGGGGGAAAGGAGTGGGGGAGACCAGGCCTAGGACTGTGTGGATCCAAGAAAGAATTTCTTTCTCTTCCCCCCTCTCCTTTTCTGTCTTTCTCTGACCCTTAAAAGACATGTAGAGAAATGCATTTCCTCTGACCCTGGCTCTGGTACTTTTGGCATTTTATTAACAAGTAGAAAGATGACCGAAGAAGGAAATACTTTATTAGAATATGGTCTGAAGCTGGGCGTAGTGGTGCGCACCTTTTGTTCCAGTACTCAGGAGGCAGAGGCAGGAGGATCTCTGTGAGTTTTAGGCCAGCCTGGGACTACAAAGTGAGGTCCGGTCGGCCTAGGCTAGAGTGAGACCTTTCCTTGACAAAACAAAAACAAATATGGTTTGATTTAATGTGGAAAATAGAAATCTACTTCTTAGTTTCCTTTTAACCTTAAAATCCCCAAATTGTGAAATCCTCGAAGAAATGTAAGGCTCTTTGTTAGTGATGTTTGAAAATAAAATAGAGTCCACATAAGATTTCGGGTTTTATAAGAGGTCCCTGTTGAAATTTACTTGAAAGTTGACAATTGTGGTCTGATATTTGATATTGATGCTACATCTGAGCAGTTGTTGGATGCCTCAAATTCTGATTTTAGGGACATTTTAACTCTTTCAGTGTTTAAAGGCAGAACAGCATTTGAAAGCCGTGTCCAAGTGCTTTGAAATGGAGCTATTGCTGTCTGGATCCTTTGGAGTCCTATGTTTGTAGAGTTCTATACTTTCTCTAAGTGTGGTTTGTGTTGGTACATCTTTTTGAAAGCAATTCTAATCTGGCGCCGAGACTGTTTTCGGATGTGACTGGGACCAACTGAAGGGCTGGAGCTCTGCGTGCTCCCTGAAAGCCACCGTTCCCAGCCGCCCTACCTCAGATATCCCTGGAGCTGCTCACCCACTCTCCCCTGCCCATCCCCTTACTCATGCACTCTGCTTCTCCCCCCCCCCCCCAGCTTGAGGTAGGTTCTCCCTCTAGCCCAGGCTGACCTGGAACACACTATGTAGTCTCAGGCTGGCCTTGAACTCACAGCAATCCTCCTACCTCTGCCTCCCGAGTGCTGGGATTAAAGGATGCGCCACCACGCCCAGCTTACTCTGCTTTCTTATCCCATTCTGATTTATTAATTTATTCTCTTCAAAATGTAGGGGCAAAGGTTGCGCTAGTTTTCATTACAGTCTTCCTCTCTACGCCTGCCTCCCTCTTGAAATTTTTTATTCATTTTTCAGGAGTCAGACGATGAGGTCTTCCTTGCCATTGCTAAAGCCATGGAGGAGATGGTAGAAGATAGTGTCGACTGCTACTGGATCACCCGCTGCTTTGTGAACCAGCTGAATACCAAGTACCGGGATATTTTACCCCAGCTGGTGAGAGAGCTTAGTGGTGGTGGTGGAGATGGTGGTGGTTACGGTTACCTGGGCGTAAACAGAACACTCGCACCTCCTGGTGCTGCTGCAGTGGTGAGTGGGCCCTCTGTAGGAGCACTAGGCAGGTGTTTTCTATAAGACGCCAGGCAGCAAGTATTTCCCATGCCAGGTGGTCTCCGCGTCAGCTGCTCAGTGTCTTGTTTTGCGCTGAATACTCCAACTGTCACTCCTACTGGTCTCTGTCTGCCACCTGAAAAGAGAAGCTTTTCTGACCAAAAGCGAGAACAGCTCTAATATAAGGCACAAACCAGTGTTTAAAGGGCAATTTGGTAGGCATGATGTGTCCATTTAGCCAAACAACAGTTGAAGCTTCCTCTCGAGGGCTCATGACCTTCTCAACCATAGGCGTTTGATTGGGTTTTCAGTACTGGGCATGAATTCCCTCCAGTGGAACAGGCCTCAAATCTAGTCAGAGAGCAGTTGAGTTTCCTCTGTAACCGACGCTATTGAACTTGTGGGCATACATATCTTGCTGGCTGGCTAGCTGTGTAGCTAGCAGGGGCCACAGCTGGTAAAGATGTGATGACTTCTTTCCCTCCATAGCCTGCATAGAACTTTCCAGCACCATGATAGCTAGTCAGCAGGGGGAAGGCTTCCAACCAGTTCTAAATTGATTTCTCAGGGTCCTGCAACCCAAGCATGTGGTATTTCAGCAATAGGGTCTCACCATCTAGATCCAATGAAGCCCCACTTTTTTTACAACTATCCATGAGATTTTAAAAAATAGTCAGTAGCCTCCTCCTAAGGTCAACACATATTCCCAAGTCAGAGTAGATCAGTTTCTTGATTACAAGGATTCACCCTTGGCAGCTGATGTGTGTGTTATTTTAGTTTTTAAAAATATTCATTTATTCGTGAGAGAGAATGAGAATGAATGGTTGCTGGCACTGCAAACACATTTCAGACACACGTGCCACTTTGTGCATCTGGGGACTCTCGAACTCAAGCTAGCAGACTTTGCAAGCAAGTGCCTTTAGTCACTGAGCCATTTCTCTAGGCCTGTTTTGTTTCATTTTTTAAAAGCAAAATTGAAGATCTTTTCACAGGGGTAAGAGTCATGTGTATTTTTTATATAAAGTTCTTATCTTTTTCCTCTTTATATTTAGAAGTTCTATTTAGTGATATTAGCCCTTTAAGGTTATTTATTAACCTGGGAAAATTACCACAAGTTGTTGATTTTTAAAAGCAAAACTCTAGGGCTGAGGAGGTAGCTCAGTTAGTAAAGTGCTTGCTTCACATGCATGAAGCCCTTGGTATAATCCCAGCACCACATAAAGAAGCTGGGTATGGAGGTACGTGCCTGGGAGGTGGAGGCAAGGCTTTAGGGAAAAGCTTTCTGCATCCCATCAGGGGGCTTCCACCCAAATTATCTCTCTCTCTCAAAGTGAGGTGTCTTCTTCTGCCATTGATGGTGTTCCCTGGAACATGTAAGCCTGAAATAAACCCATTTCCTCCCATAAGCTGCCTCTGGTTGGATGTGTGTCTCAGCAATGAAGCTGACTGCAACAGGTAGCATTTTTATTTAATGGTAAGGTGGGTTTCTTGAAGACAGCAAATAGATATTTGTGTAGTTAGCTTTTATCATGGAAAACTTTTCTCCTTCTATTATGAGGGATAATTTTGCTTGGTATAATAGTTTGGGTTGGCAGCCATGATGATACTTGAAATGCTCCATTCTAAGCCTTTCTGGTTTTCTCAGATGTTATTCTGGTGGGCTCACCTTTATCCGTGACAAGCTGTTTCTCTCTTGCTGCTTTTAGTACTTTTCTTTGTTTTTAATGTTTTAACTATAATGTGGTATGGGGAATTTTTTTTCAGGTCTATTTGGGGTTCAGCATACCTCTTATGCTTGAATGAGCTTTTCTTTCATAAGATTTGGAAAAATTTCTTCTATAATTTTTATTAT
>PVHP010025480.1:0-17221 GCA_004024765.1 Zapus hudsonius | reverse complement strand
CTGAGACTACATAGTGAATTCTAGGACAGCCTGGACTAGAGCGAGACCCTACCCCAAAAAAACAAGAAAAAAATATATATATTATTAAGGGGCTGGAGAGATGGCTCAAAGGTTAAGGCACTTGCTTGTAAAACCTAGTGACCCAGGTTCAACTCCCCAGTATCCACATAAAGCCAGATACACAAGATGGTGCATGCATCTGGAGTTTGTTTGCAGTGGTCATTCTTCTCTCCCTCTTCACCTCTCTGCTTGCAAATAAATATTAAATTTAAAAAATGTTTATTTGCAAGCAGAGAGAAGATACACACACAGAGAGAGAGAGAAAGAGAAAGAGAGAGAGAGAGAGAGAGTATGGGCACACCAGGGCCTCTAGCCACTGCAAATGAACTCTAGATGCATGTGCCATTTTGTGTATCTGACTTACATGGGTACTGGGGAATTGAACCCTGATCCTTAGGCACTGGAGGCAAGCACCTTAACCGCCGAGCCGTCTCTCCAGCCTGCTTTCTCTTTTTTATACAGTCCAGGAACTCATCCCATAAGAGAGCGCTCCCCCCACCATAGTGAGGGTGAATCCATCCATCTCAACTAATCTAATTAGAAAATCCCTCACAGACATGACCAGAGATTTGTTTCCAAGGTGATTCTAAATCCTGTCAAATTGACAAGCAGAGATGAACCATCACACTGACAAAGGGCTGGGAAAGCTGGACAGCGTCAGAAAAGTTGGGGTCAGAGTCGATTCCCCCGATCCTCTACCTCCCAAAGTGCTGTAGCTCAAACCCAGGATGTTGTGAACGCTAGGCGAGCACTCCACCTTTGAGCTACTCTCCTAAGAATCCCCGTGTGGAGTGATCTTCTGAACATAGACGCCACCGAGACCTGGGAGCCCGCTTCTGGTCCTCCCGGTTCACTTCCATCGAGGAGACAGCCTGATGGAGATAACTGAATTCCTCCCAGCAATCCGCTCTAAGAGCACGCAGCCGCAGGGACTTGACGGTGTAGACGAGCACCGCCGACGCCGGCAGAGCCTGAGAGGCGCCGGGACACCCGCGCCGCCCCACCGCTCCTCAGCGGGCCGCCGAGCCTGCCTGCCACCCATGCGCCTGCGCGATTCGCCGAGCGGCGTTAAGACCGAGCCATTCAGTGTGCCGCTCCGAGGGAAGCTCCGGCCCCCAGCGGCCAACCGCCTTTCGACCCCGCCCCTTAACGCCCTGAGAACGTGGCCAATCAACGGAGAGCGGGAAGAGGCGGGTCATCTGGGTGACCGCCCCAAACACCTACTTCTAACCAGTCGAATCACGGGACCCGAGAAGGGCGGAGCCAAGATGACGTCACCAAATCCCAGACTCCAGGGCGGTTACAGATCGCCTACTCCTGGGCTGGACTCCGCCCTTCGTTTTGACGTTACTCGCTAACCTATGAACGACTGAGGCTGTGGGGGAAGGGGAAGGGGAGGAGGCCGAGAAAGGAAGTAGGAGGAAGAGGAGGTGGGGCAGGGAAGTTCTGGCGGACCTGAGGCCCGAGACTCCAAAGAAGACTCCAGGAGGGAGCCGTAGAGTTCACTTCGCTGCCCAGCGGCTGTTCCGGATCCCTCAAGGCACCAGAGAAGGAGGAAGAGAGTTTTATGTCGGCGGACAGAGCAGCTCTACCCGTCACCGTTGCCTCATATCCGGGGCTTTGGAGGGCTGTCCCCGCGGCCCCGCCCCCCCGGGCGCCTTTCATGGCTCCCGGAGGCGGAGGCCCCTTTAAATCTCCTTAAAGGGGTGGCCGCTGAATTCTGCCGATTCTAACGCTAGCCTTAAAGGGAAAGCCGTCGACCCCGAAGCTGACAAATTGAGAACTGTGCTCTTGGTTCAACTGGGACGAGTGGGATTTCCCACCTCGCGCAAGAAGTTCTTTAAATTCAGTTTAAAGGGGAAGTGCGCTGCTTGTGGAGGACTAGAAACTTTGGCCTGCTGTTAGAAGGCCCCTGAGCTCCTTAAAGGGGTGGCCTCTTTCGGCCGGAGGACTGGAGACACTTTTAAAGGGGAGGACTGCGTTTCAGGTCGAGCTTTCGGCCCCTTTTAAAGGGGTGGCCCTTCCTCTTCCTCGGGGAGACTGGCCTCGACCCCTGGCAGGGGGCCGCTACCGCACTAGGCCGGCTAGACAGTTGGGTCGTCTTAAAGGAACCGGGGGCTGGACAATCGGAGGCCTCGCCTTAAAGGGACGGTCACCCCGTTTTCGTCGTCGCGGCCCCACCGGGGAGGGGGCCTTCGGGCTGGTCGCCCCGGGGGCGGCGCCGGGCTCTCCGGGCCTTGGCCTTGGGGCAGTCTCGGGGCCAGCAGCAGTTCCAGCTAGAAAGAGAAGGCCGGAGTCCTCTCGTGCCAGCGCCGCCGCCAGCGCCGCGCCCGCGACCCCGGGCCTGCGGACAGGCCGCTTTGGGCCCCGCCGCCTCCGGATGCGGCGCTGAGGGCCGTCGCCATGGAGACGGCCGCGGCCCCTGGCCCGGGCTGGGCAGCCGAGGGGGAGCGGCGGCGGAGACGCTGCTCGCGCCGAGACCGAGACCGGGAGCAGCGGCGTCGCCGGGGTCCGGGCGGCGACGCGCCCCGGGCCTTGTTGGCCGCCCCGCGGGGCTCTTCCTCGTCGTCGTCGCCGCCGCCGCCGCCAGCCCGGCCCTGGTCGTCGGCTTCCTCTGGAGAGCGGCCTGGGGGCCTGAGACGGCGGCGGCCCCGGCCCAGGCCTCGGCCCCCACGACCCCGAGCTCGGAAGCGGCCTGCCGGTTCGGGCAGCCGCGGGGAGGAAGAGGAGGAGGAGGAAGAGGGGGGCGCCGACGATGGGGAAGCCGAGGAGGAGCCCGAGGAAGAGGAGGAAGAGGAGGAGGACTTGATCGATGGCTTTGCCATCGCTAGCTTCGCCAGCCTGGAGGCCTTGCAGGTGGGGCCTGACGGGACTTAGGGGCCTTTGTGGGGGGGCGAGTTCGGAGCGACGGGGAAGGATCCCTTAGAGTGGGTGGATTGAGGGGGGCAGTAGTGGCACCCCAAACCAGAGCAACCGGCTCCTCTGGCCGAGCTTCTGCCCCACCCTAGGGTGGGAGGAGGTAGAACCAGTCTCCAGGGACCAACCAGGTTACCCTGCCTTAGAGGCACTTCGGTAGCTTGGTCACCCATAAAGAGTTGGGGAGTTTTCCTTTTTCCATCCACTTCAGTCCCACCTCCTCCTCCACAGAAGGATGCATCTCTTCAACCCCCAGAGCGACTGGAACATCGGCTGAAGCATTCTGGGAAACGGAAGAGGGGGGGCTCTAGTGGGGCCACTGGGGAGCCAGGGGACAGCTCTGAACGTGAACCTGGCCGTCCCCCTTCGGATCGCCCCCGCAAATGGCCCAATAAACGGAGAAGGAAAGAGGTGAGCTTGTCCCAGATCTGTAGTCTTTGAAATTCTTTAGGCAGAATATCTTTCACGTAGACCCTTTTTTTTTCTCAGCACTGCTACCGAACATCCTCAGCAGTAATTCTAGTGTCCAAGGGCAGAAAGGAAGGCAGAGCAAATCAGACCCCCTCCCCCCCAGTCTGACAAAGACATGACTGTACAATCAGATTCACCTGCTTTTTGTTGTGTGCTATGTTTAAATGCCTTTAATTCGAGACATTAAAGGGGCTTAGTTGAATCATAAATTAGATATGGTTCCTGCCCTTTTCTCTAGCTGGTGGCAGCTTAGCTAGCAGGAAATATTCAACAAGCAAGCACCTAGACCACAGTTTGAGCAGCTGCACAAGGCAGTGATCTGGGAGAGATCTGGACAGTGCTGCAGAAACCCACATGAGGAAGCCACTCATTCTGCCTGGGGGTTGGGTAGAAGGTTGTGGTTAGGGAAAGCCCCCTAGAATGTCTTAGGCCCCAAGGTATAGTCATAAGTTTGCTAAGAGGAGAAATGAAGAAAAGTTGTTTTTGGCAAAAGTGCATAGATCAAAGAATCTGACCTGGTGTGTTTAGAAACTAGCAAAAGCCTTGGGAATGGAGATGGGCAATAGCCAGAGGAATATTTAGCAAAAACAATTGAGAGTGGATCAGGAGGGGCCTTGAATGCCTTGGAGGAGCTAAGACTTCATATAGTTGCCTGGCCAGTTAGCCTCCCTTACCTCTGGACTCATCTTTCTCAGGCCTTCTCCCGTAACTCTCTGGAAGCTGGATATATAGTAAGTGCTGCTGCTTGTACTGGCCCCTTCCCTCCCCTCTGGGCTCCTCTCTTCTTCCATCTCCTGACACCTCTCTCTTTCCTTCTTTCCAGTGTGATGCTGAAAGTGATCTGGATGAGAGGGTGAGTGGGGCAAAAATTTGTCGGGTGGACATTGTCAAGGCTCTGCAGCTTAAAGGCCTTCTACATGTAACAGGCGTCCTCCCCTGAGTGGGACCATGAGTTAAGTTGAGCCAGGATGAAGTTGGATTAGGAAAGGGTTAGGGAGATTTATTATTCTTTTGTGGTTTTCCTCCTTTATTGTGACCATGGCTGGGTGCCAGCAATAGGGTCTTACCATCTAGTTCTGGTGGGCAACCAAGAGTCTTAGCCTGTAAAATTGAAGGCCCATGTCTTGGTGTGACATCCCTCTCAAAGCCTTTGAAGTACATCCAAGTGACTATGGAATTAAGTTGGTCCTTTCTGCTGGCCATTAACCATTTTTTATAATTAGAGTCTCATACTTGAGGGTCTGAACAGGGACTGTTCACACCAATTTGGATACTAAACCATGGTAGTCAGTGTAAAAGCTTATTCTGTATAGTTATATTTTGGCTTATTATCAGTGCTTGTTTTGAGGTAATGTGTCTTAGCAGGTAATTGTCTACCCACTTATAAGTAACTAAATTTGCACTTCCTGATACATGTCTTGTTTTCTCTCAGAAGTTGCCTAGACATAGATTGTGGTGACCCAGGGAGTTGTGATCTATCCAGCTAGTTCTTGCCACATGAGAATGGGGCAAGGGAGACATTCTCAAAAGCCCCTTAAGTCTGTGTTTAATAAGGAATCTCCAGCTTTCAGAATATCACCAGTTTAAGGCTTTTTGCTAATGTTTGTGAACCAAACAGATCCTAGGTGAGGTGGGCTTGCAGGCCAGCAGTTAGTTTTAGCTGATGTTTTGCATTGATTTGCTTCCTATTCTGTCACTGTGGTACTGCCTTGACTCAGTCCTCTTGGCTTAGCTGATTCATGGCCTCAGTGGCACCACTCCTTTCTCCCAAGCTTAGGCCCCCTACAATGACAGTCAGCTGATGAAAGAGACTTAGTACCACCACCACTTGATAGCAAACTCCAATGGGAATCAGCTTAAGAACCTAACCCTCTCTCTACCTTTTTTCCTCAGGTCTCTGATGATGACCTGGACCCATCTTTTACTGTCTCAACCAGCAAAGGTTGATACCAAGGGCTGGGATGGAGGCATGGGAGGAGCATGGTGAGCATGAACCTCTGCTGAACATGTCTACCATCTTTCCCTCACAGCCTCTGGCCCCCACGGCGCCTTCAATGGGAACTGTGAAGCAAAACTGTCTGTGGTCCCTAAAGTGTCGGGCCTGGAGCGGAGCCAAGAGCAGCCCCCAGGGCCCGACCCGCTGCTAGTGCCTTTCCCCCCAAAGGAACCACCACCTCCACCGGCCCCTCGGCCTCCTGTCTCACCTCCTGCACCCTTGCCGGCCACCCCCAGTCTGCCACCCCCACCCCAGCCCCAGCTGCAGCTTCGGGTCTCACCCTTCAGCCTCCGCACTTCTCCTTATGGCAGCAGCCTGGACCTCAGCACTGGCAGGTTAGTGGTCCAGGGATCGAATCCCATCTAAAATGGCCTACATTCTGTGACTGGGACATGGAATGAGTGTGACTTGAAAAAGTTGAAGAGACACTGGGTAAAATAAATTTGGAGAGATTCCTATTATTTTATGAGCCTTTGATAACATTCACATACAGAGGAATCCAGTTTATGCCATTTCCCAGTTGCATTTGCTGGGGAAAACTTTTTTGTCTCCTGGGAATAGTGGAACATACTTTGGGAAATGCTTCGATGATGGTTAACAGTGTTGGCTTTGGTGATAGACCTGAATTCAAAGTTTTGCTCTTACACTTAACTGGCTTTGTAATTTTTACTAGCGACTTGATCCCTCTGAGCCTCAATTTCCTCTTTCCTGTGAAATTAAATAATAGTACCTTCATCCTAAAGCGGTTATGAGGATTAATTCTGAGTAAATGAGGTGTTTCCCAACGTGTGTGCGCTCATTAATAGGACATGGGATGATGTCAGGTCTTTCCTGAGTAAACTCTAAAATAGTTGTGTGTTAGCTTGCTTTTATGTGCTTTAGAAAAGTAAATACCTCAGCTTCTTGATTTTGCATGCTTAGAGTGAAATCCCAAAAGAAAGAGAAAGTTGAAAGTTATAGGAAAAAGGAACTGATAGAGTACAAATGGTTGCATGGGCCAGGCTGGTTGGAGGCAGAAGAGGTGGGAGGATCACCATGAGTTCATGGCCACCCTGAGACTACATACTGAATTCCAGATTAGCCGGGGCTAGAGTGAGACCCTGCCTTGAAAAAAAAAAAAAGGTTGCATGGTCATGGTAACACTTGGAAAGGTGGTGTGACATCTTGGAAACAAACGTGCATCAGCTCATAAAGCAGATGCTAGCAGTTGTCTACAGTAAGGGCTCATTAAAGGGTAAAGGTAAGAGTTAGTGAGTCTGTAGACGCTCACTGTAGTTGTCACCCACCATTGTTGTGATTAAGAAAGCTAAGGCTCGGAGAGGGGCAGTGACTTGCTAAGGTCTCCCAGGGTGTTCATTACAAGGTGGGCCTAGAACTCAGGTCTTCTTACCCCTAGGAAAGGGCAACATGGCCTACTTCCACTGTCTCAGGGTGGGAACCCAGGTGGCCGATTGTAATTAAGCATCAAAATGAATGATCTGTTTTGTGCTGTGGTTGAGCCAGTAAAAAAGAAGTCATGGTCAGAGGCAGCTTTGTGGAAAATGAGACCTGAAGAGGGAAAAGGGAGTTGTTGGGTATGGGAGGCACCTCCGCCTGAGGCTGGGTTTCCTGGGAGGAGCTTCTGGGTTCTGCCATCTCCAGTGTTGGAGATCCACACTTGTGGTATCACCCAGGCTTCTGACCACCCTCCCGTCAGAGCTGGCACCTCCCACCCCCTCACTCATCTCCCCACTTCTCTTCCCAGCTCTTCACGGCCGCCCCCCAAGGTCCTGGCCCCTCCCGTGGCTCAGCCTCCCCCCTCATCATCCTCTTCGTCCTCCTCCTCCTCATCTGCCTCCTCCTCGTCTGCGCAGCTCACCCACCGACCCCCAACGCCCTCACTGCCCCTGTCTCTGTCCACTCACGGCTTTCCTCCCCATGGGCTGCGGGCCCCACCCCCACCCCACCACCCCTCCTTGGTCTCCCCTGGCCCCACCCTGCCCCCACCCCCACCTCTGCTGCAGGTGCCAGGGCACCCTGGGGCCTCAGCTGCTAACGCCCTTTCTGGTGAGTTTGGGGTCCTGGCCAGGGTGGTGGGGTGGTGGTGGCCATGGCCCCAAGCTTGGACCCAGCTGGCTTTGGCAGGGCCCAAGGGTCTGGGGAGGGAGTGGCTCAAGGCCAGAGGGAAGGCCAGTTACCTGGGCCCAAGGAGACTGACATGGTGGTACCAGATATTAAAGCCTTCTCCCCCTCCCTTCCCACAGAGCAGGACCTGATTGGCCAGGACCTGAATACTCGCTACCTGAATGCCCAGGGTGGCCCTGAGGTGGTGGGGGCAGGGGGCTCGGCCCGGCCCTTGGCCTTCCAGTTCCACCAGCACAACCACCAGCACCAGCACACCCACCAGCACACCCACCAGCACTTCACCCCCTACCCCCCGGGCCTGCTGCCACCCCACGGCCATATGGTGAGCTCCTCATTGGGCTGCTGCTGCTGAAGCTCATGGGCCTGAGGAAGGCCCTGTCATCTGCAGGGGAAGGGAGAGCCTGGGTCCCTAGCTGGCAGCTTATTCCTTATTCTTCCTTTCTATTCCCTAGTTTGAGAAATACCCAGGAAAGATGGAAGGCCTTTTCCGACATAATGTGAGTGTGTGTGAGGGTGTGTGATGTGTGGGCACTATTCATTAGTGGTGTGGCCCTGACTATTGGGGTTCAGTCTTTAGCTCTGAAAGTGTGAGCCTTGATCCTGGGAGAGCTACCTGGGGGCATTAGGGTGGAGACCAGAGGACAGACTTGGGCTGTACCTCCACCCCCTGCTTGGACTAGTCCCCTTTTCTCCACAGCCGTACATGGCCTTCCCTCCTGCAGTGCCGGGTCTCCCTCCAGGCCTCCCACCGGCTGTCTCCTTTGGCTCTCTGCAGGGGGCCTTCCAGCCCAAGGTGAGCTCCCAGTTTAGGCAATGATCACCTCCCATCCCTTACAGACCCCATACAGCCTGGATCCACATAGTATCTTCCCATTCACCAAAACTATGCCTAGCCTCCTGCCACTTTTGGACCCAGGTTTTACAAAGCCATGCTCCCTCCCCTGTCCCATTCCTAGTTTACTTCCAGACCCCTAGTGTGCTTAGCACCAGCTATCCTGTCTAATCTCTCCATTCTCCTTCCCAGAGTACGAACCCTGAACTGCCACCACGACTGGGGCCAGTGCTGAGCGGGCTCCCCCAGAAGGGAACACAGGTGAGCAGGCCAGGATAATTCTTTGGGGACCAGAAAGATGTGTTGAGGGGAGACCAGGATTGACCGAAGGAAAGTGAATTCCTGGCTCCTGTCTTTAATGCACTATCAGGATGTCCCTGGGCGTCTGAGGAGAGAGAATTTCTGTAAATAACAGGATTTCCCAGAACAGGTTGAGGATACTGTCCCAAGAATAAAGCAGTTATTAGGACAGTTGTTTTGTTCTTGGTGGTATGGGGTGGGGAGGGTCATACCCAGGGCCTCATACATTTGAAGAATGTATTTCACCATTGAGCTGCATCCCAAGGAGCATAGGAGATTTTTTGGAGTCAGTCTCACTGTGTAGCCCAGGCTGGCCTCAAACCTTCTTCCTACCTTAGCCTCCCAAATGCTGAGATCATAGGCATAAGCAACCATGTCTTGCTTAAGGCCAGCATTTTATGTAGAGGTTTTCAAATTGAACTCTCAACCCCCCCAATGACATCATACTGGGAAACCTTGTCCATAAAACAACTAAAAGATAATTTTCCCTTTTGGGAAGTGGCTGGGTAACCAGTCTTCCCTCCTGCTCCAAACATGTAGCAGCCTTAGATCCCAGGGCTCTGAGAATGTTGTGAAAAGCACAGGATGCATTCCCTAAAAGAGGTTAGACTAGATTTTTGTTTGTTTTCTAAAGAACTCGTAAATGTACCTCCATTGTGTACAGCTGATAAGGCGGCTCCTCTAGTTGAGGAGACTTAATTTATCTTGTTTAACCTCCCAACAGGACACCTTCTCCAGACCTGGTGCAGAAATCTGGTGTCAGGAGGAGAGATGCCTAGAGTAGAAGAAAATGGGAAAGAATTTTGACACTGGCAGGATTAGTTGGGGAGAGCCACAGTCTTCAGGAAATGTGGTGTGGTTGGGGGGGGGGGAATAGGTGCTGTGGAGATGAGACACCCAGGTCAGTGAACAGGTCTGAATTGCCTCCAATGTCTCTTTTGCCATCCCCAGATCCCTGACCATTTCCGGCCACCTTTAAGGGTGAGTTTGTTGAGGAACTCAAGCTGCATGAGGCTGGGGGCTGGTGTCAGGGTATTTGGCTTTAGGTCCTGCTTGGGAAAGATCAAATAGCCCAAGGTAGGGAGTTGGCCAGATGTAAAACAGTAGAAAGTAAAGAGCTTTCAAGTCACAGACCTGGGCTCAGATATTACTGGCTATGGGACCTTGGCAAGACAGTTGTGCCTCAGGTTCCTAGGCTTTAAAATGAATCTAGTCATCTCTTAGTTGTAGGGATGATGATTTAGGGATGTTGTATGGCAGCTGGGCTCAGGGCCAGGCCTGGAATGGGTGATTGATGAATATTCTCTTTTTTCCCTTTCGTCATCCTGGGATGGCAGAAACCAGGAAAGTGGTGTGCCATGCACGTGCGTGTGGCTTACATGATCCTGAGACACCAGGAAAAAATGAAGGTACTAGGGTTGGAGGGCTGGGGAAAGGTTCTGAGAGTCAGGAATGGCCTGAGCTTTGGGCAGTGGCCTTCAAGGCTATTCAGCCACTGTCCCTTGTTGCTGGTGAGCAGTTCACAGCATCTGGTAATTAATGGAATGATTAGAGAAGGCTTTGAAAGAGGAGAGCACTCAAGTCCCCTCCTGATGTCAGCCAGCCCACCCTTGGAGGGGAGCTAAGAGTGGGAGAACAAGAACAGGGACCTAGGAAAGAGTCACAGGAATAAAAGGTGGGTGGGGAAAACCAGAGCAGGCCTGACCTGGAGTCACTCACTGCCCCTCTTCCCTGTGTTCCATGCAGGGTGACTCCCACAAGCTTGACTTTCGGAACGACCTCCTGCCCTGCCTTCCTGGGCCCTATGGAACCCTGCCCCCTGGACAGGAGTTCTCCCACCCGGCCTCCCTCTTCACTGCAACTGGTGAGTCTGGCCAGCCCTTTCAGGGACTAAAACTCAGTGCCCACCTTGTGCCCACTCCGTCTCACTAGAATCTCCCACTTCTCTGCCCCAGGTGCCGTCCATGCCGCAGCCAATCCTTTTACAACAGCTCCCGGGGCCCATGGACCCTTCCTGAGCCCTAGCACTCACATTGGTAAGAGCCAGGGGCGTGTTAGCATCCTAGGCTCTGTCCCTGACATGGAGCTAGATGGAAACCAGACCTCAGAATTGGCTAGAATTGGTTAGATAGGTTCTATTTGCTTTAGGACTTGTGGGCAAGTTACTGTACCCACTCTGAGCCATGATTTCTTTTGTAAAATGAATGTGGAAGGTAAAGTCAAAGGTGATTCCTACTCTTGCCAGCAGACTCTGTCCTGTGAAATAGCCAGTGGTGGAAGGGGTGTGCCACCTGGGAGAGGAAAGTAGAGAAAAGAAAGGAATTGGTACAGTCCTAGGGGAGGGTGTAGTACCTGATCTTATGGGGCTTGTAGGCTTCTTGGGGCGATTTAGCCTGGCTTTGGATGGACAAATAGTTAAATCTGAGTGAAGAAAGACATTTCTGGAAGACTGTGAGGTTCCCTTGGCAGATATGCTAGGTATTTTGACATTTTCGTGAGTGAAGTTGGGGTCAGGCTGGGAAGATATGATAGGAGGTGGGCAGAAGCCTACAAAACGTTCAGTCAAGTAACTTGCTACAGAGTTGAGCACTACTACTAAGATGGCCCAGGTGGCTAGAGCTTGAACTCTGAACTCTGATACCAGGTTGATGATACCACTTACTGTTGTATGACCTTTGGCACGTCATTTCACCTTTCTGAGCCTGTTTTATTATTTTAAAATGGGAATGATCCTTCCTGCTTTGGGGGCTTGTTGTGAAGCTAAACAACATTCCTAGTAGTGTCGGGCCTGGCCCAAGGAAATGCTCAGCCCAAGTCACTAAGGCATCCCAATTTTTTTTCTGAGGGAGGGTCTCACTCTAGCCCAGGCTGACCTGGAATTCACTATGTAGTCTTAGGCTGGCCTTGAACTCACAGAGATCCTCCTACCTCTGCCTCCCTAGTGCTGGGACTAAAGGTGTACGCCACCACAACTGGCTGGCATCCAAAACTTTAATTGACTTTGCTACTGCCCTGTCTCTCCCCTATCATTTTTTTCCAACCTGCCAGAGTTGATTGCCCCCTGCTCTGATCACCCCTACCTTTTCTTCCTCAGATCCGTTTGGGCGTCCCACAAGCTTTGCTTCCTTGGCTGCCCTTTCCAACGGGGCCTTTGGAGGCCTGGGCAGCCCCACATTCAGTGAGTGCTGGGGGCATTTTTGTTCAGACTGGGATTGGAAGGATATCTGGGTGGGGTGTCCTCCCCATTCTGGTCCCTGTCACTTTCTACTTTACCCTCTACCCAGACTCCGGCGCCGTCTTTGCCCAGAAAGAAAGCCCAGGGGCTCCACCAGCCTTTGCCACCCCTCCAGATCCATGGGGCCGTCTGCACCGCAGTCCTTTGGCCTTTCCTACTTGGGTCCGGCCCCCTGAGGCTGCCCGAACTCCAGGCTCAGACAAGGAGCGGCCTGTGGAGCGCAGGGAACCCTCTGTCACCAAGGAGGAGAAGGACAGGTGTGCCCACTGCCCCAACTTCAGCCTACCTGCCTCAGCCCTGTCAGCCAGAAGAAAGCCTTCATTCTGTCATGCTGTGCCTTTCCCCAGGGACCTCCCTTTCTCACGGCCCCAGCTTCGAGTTTCTCCTGCTACACCCAAGGCCCGTGCTGGCGAGGAGGGAGCCCGGCCAGCCAAGGAGTCAGTGCGGGTAAAGGAAGAACGGAAGGAGGAGGCCGCTGCCGCCGCTGCTGCTGCTGCTGCCGCCGCTGCTGCTGCTGCCGCCGCCGCCGGGCCTCAGGGCCTTCACCTGCTGTTGGAGAGGCCTCGGCCACCCCCCTTTCTGGGCCCTAGTCTGCCAGAGCGCTGTGCAGGTTTCCCAGAGCCAACCTGGTTGGCAGGGCCCCCACGCCTGGCCAGGCCACCCCGCTTCTATGAGGCTGGTGAGGAGCTGACTGGACCAGGGGCTGTGGCTGCTGCGCGCCTCTATAGTCTAGACCCTGCTCATTCTCTGCTATATGGCCGTTTGGCTCCGCCACCACCACCTACTGCAGCTCCAGGAACCCCTCATCTTCTCAGCAAGACTCCACCAGGAGCCCTTTTGGGGGCACCACCTCCACTTGTGCCCGCCCCCCGGCCCAGTTCCCCACCCAGGGCCCCTGGCCCAACCCGGGCTGACAGGTGAGGAGAGGGAAGGGGCAGGGGCAAAGCTCCACACCCCCTTCCTTGTGACAAGATCCTTAGGGCCTGAGGTGTTTAAGCCAGGACTAGAAGGCAAAGGTCATGACCTCATGGCCCTCTCTGAGGTCATGGATTTAGGAGCAGAAGCCCCAATCCCCACAAGGTCCAGTTTCACATGGACTATAGGGTCACTGGGAGGGCAGAGGTCAAAAGCCTCTACAGAGAAGCAAGTGTGCTGGGCATGTACATGAGAGGGGATCATTTCAAAGGTTATGGCTCATGACCTCCTGAGATGTACCATTGTCCCCTCTAAGGGCCTCTAGGCCCTTGGCCTGCCTCCCAAGGGCTCTCATTAAGCCAGAGGCCAAAGTGCCCCCCTCTCTTAAACCTTCCATCCAAGTCCTCCTGCCCTCCTAAGGCTGAGGAAGGAGGAGCTAAAGGAAAGGGGGTTCCATGTACATATTTATCACCCCTTCCACATCCCCCAGACCTTTTGTACATTTTTACAGGGGTGCCCCTCTCAACAATCCCTTTCCTGGTTAATTAAATCCTCAGACTGGTGCTGTGTTCCTAGCCTCTGGCCTTTCTGTAGGGGGAGAGTGTCCTGGGCAGAGCTGGGAGGACTGAGGTAGAAACCTGAGGCTTGTCCCTAGGAATGTGAGATAAAGCAGGAGGTAGACCAACAAGGAAAAGGACCTAGAGTCCTAGGCTGAAGGGAACAGCAACTATTTAATGCTTAGCTGTTAGCCCAGGTTCCCCCGACTTGTTCCTGTTAATTCTGTGTGCCCCTACAGCTCTAAAGGCTCAACCTCCAAGCCTCAGACTCCACCTCTTTATGGCTCAGTTCTCTCCCTCCCGTTTCCAAGTGCCGCAGGACTCCAGAGCCCTGCTCCACAGAACCCTGCCCCAGGCTAAGGGGTGTGGAGTGAGTAGAGAAGGTCACCACGTACCACACACCAAAGAAGGGGGTTAGCCCAGGGGTGGGATACACAGGCAGCTTCTCCAGCAGCCTCCCGGCAGTACCCCCAGCCTTCCCAAAGCAGCAGACACCTCCAGGCTGGGGTCCAACCTAGAAAGCAGGGCTCAGTTTAACAAAATCATAACGTTGACGTTTTCCCCGGTGGGGCTTATTCTGTAACATGACTTGTGGATATTTATATAAAAATGAGTGTTACAATGAGACCCTTTGGCTCCTCTTTCAGTGTGTGTGGCCACTCTGGCATGGGTTGGATTGGGTCTTAGGATAAAGGGAGGGACAAGGACAGTACCAACTCCCGCCTGGGAGAATTCTATTTCTGGGTGGTTTGGTTGGGTGCTGAAGTTTTTCACATTCCATTTGCCTTTTCTGTAACCCATGAATGCACGCACATCAAATACATGAAGCATGCTCATCTGCATACAAGTGCATATACCACATGCAACACCTACTATACATACTGGATACATACATGTACAAAAGAACCCAAATTTTTGTTTGTTTTTCTGAGATAGGGTCTCACTCTAGGCCAGGCTGACCTGGAATTCACTCTGTAGTCCCAGGCTGGCCTTGAACTCATAGGGATCCTCTAACTTCTCAATGCTGGGATTTAAAAAAAGGTGTATGCCACCACACCCAGCAAAAAAGACATTTTTTTAAAATTTTTATTTTATTTTTATTTGCAAAGAGAGAAACAGAGAATACGGGTATTCCAGGGCCTCTAGCCACTGTGAATGAACTCCAGATGCATGCACCACTTTGTGCATCTGGCTTCATGTGAGTACTGGAAATCTAACCTGGGTTGTTTGGTTTTGTAGGCAAGAGCCTTAACCACTGAGTCATCTATCCAGACCAAAAAATAATTTTTTTTTAAAAGCCAGTTATTGTGGCACATGTCTGTAATCCCCACACTTGGGATTAGGTCCTATCTTTAAAAAAAAAAAATAGCTGAAGAGATAGCTCATTGGATAAAGGTGTTTGGTTGCAAAGCTTGCCCTTCTGGGTACAAATTCCTAGCACCCATGTAAAGCTGGATGCAAAGTGGCCTGTGCATCTGTGATCCCAGTGTATCTTAGAACAATAGGAGATGGAGCCAGGATAAACCAAAGCTATATGTCAAGCTAGTTTGTTTGCAGCAGCAAGATAACCTGTCTCAGGAAGTGGAACACAGACACCTCAGAGTTGACCTTCACATGCATGCTGTTGTGCACGCATCTGGACACACAATGTTTTAAAAAGCAGAGGATGGACTGGAGAGAGGCTCAATGGTTAATGCTTGCCTACTCAGGTTTGATCCTAAGTACCCACATAAAGCTAAATGCACAAAGTGGTGCATGTGTCTGGAGTTCATTTGTAGTGGCAAGAGGACCTGGAAATCCCATTCCAGGTCCTCTTGTCACAAATAAAAGTTAAAAGAAAGTGGAGAATGTAGCTTAGTAGTAGAGTGCTTGCCCAGCTACATCCACAAAGCCTTAGATTCAGTCCCCCATATTGCATAAAACTGGTCATGGCAAAACTGTTAGAGCTGATAAACACATTTAGCAATGTAACAGGATACAAAATTAACACACAGAATTCAGTAGCCTTCCTATATACTGACAGGCCAAGGATGAAGTCAGGGAAACACTCCCATTCACAGTTGTCTTAAAAAAAAAAAAGTACCTTGGAATAAACCAAATCGAACCAAGGAAGCGAAAGATCTCTACAATGAGAACTTTAAAATTGCAGAAGACACTAGGTCATCTGTGTTCTTGGAAGAATCAAAATTGTGAAACACTCAATTCAGAACAATCTACACATTTAATGCAACCCCCATCAAAATTTCAATGGCATTTTTTAGCTTCTTATTTGAGAGTAAGAGAGAAAAAGAGGCAAAGAGAGAGAGAATGGGTACACCAGGGCCTCCAGCCACTGCAAATGAGCTCCAGATGCATGCGTCCACCTCATGCATCTGACTTTATGTGGGTATTGGGGAATCAAACCCAGGTCCTTCTGCTTTGCCTTAACCACTAAGCCATCTCTCCAGCCCCTTCAATGGCTTTTTTTTTTTTTTTTTGGTTTTTCGAGGTAGGGTCTCACTCTAGACCAGGCTGACCTGGAATTCTCAGGGTGGCCTCGAACTCACGGCGATCCTCCTACCTCTGCCTCCCGAGTGCTGGGATTAAAGGTGTACGCCACCACGCCCGGCATCCAATGGCATTTTTAACCAAAATTTAAAAATCCTAAAATTCATTTGGAAGCACAAAAACCTCAAAGAGCCAAAACAATTCTAATCAACAAAAATAAGGCTGGCTTTATCATGCCTGATTTTTTAAAAAAATATTTATTCATTTTCAAGGAGAGAGAGAGAGAGAGAGAACACCAGGGCCACCACCTTGTGGGTCTGGCTTATGTGGGTACTGGGGAATTGAACCCATGTCCTTACGCATTGAAGGCAAGTGCCTTAACCACTGAGTCATCTCTCCAGCCCCATGCCTGATTTTAAGATACATTACAGAGCCATAGTAACAGTATGGTACTGGCACAAAAACAGACATGTAGATATGGAACACAATAGAGGACCCTGATGTAAATAAAACCAGGAGTTACAGCCAGCTCAGTTTTGACAAAAACACCAAGTACACTGGAGAAAAGAGCCTCTATAACAAATGGTGCTGGGAAACTTGGACAGCTATATGTAGAAGGATAAAAATAGATCCTTACATCACTCCATGCACAAGAATAGAATCAAGTCCAAAAGGATCAAAAGACCTTAATATCAGACCTGAAACTATGAAACTGCTAAAGGAAAAAGTAGGGGAAACACTTCAAAATATTGTCATAAGTAATGACTTTGTTAATATAAGCCCAGTTGCTCAGGAAGTAAAATCATGAAATTAAGTCTTTTGTACAGCAGAGGACACTGAATAGAGCAAAGAGACGACCTACCTAATGGGAGAAAACCTTTGCCAGCTATACATCTGACAGAGGATTAACATCCTGGATATACAGAGAACTCAAAAAAAAAAGCCGGGCGTGGTGGCGCACGCCTTTAATCCCAGCACTCGGGAGGCAGAGGTAGGAGGATCGCCGTGAGTTCGAGGCCACCCTGAGACTACATAGTGAATTCCAGGTCAGCCTGAGCTAAAGTGAGACCCTACCTTGAAAAACCAAAAAAAAATAGCCCAATCAAAAAATAGGCCATGGAGTGAGGTGATCCGGGGCTGGGGGCGGGCGAAGCTGCCATGGGGGCGCACCTGGGCCCCCTGGGCGATGCCTTGGTGGAGCCAGACCCCCTGCAGATGCCCACCTTCCTGCTGGACCTCAGCTTCCCTGACCACAAGGAGCGCGTGATGGTGACCTCACAGCCGCAGATGAGTGACACGCAGCTGCCGCTGCATCAGCGCGACTACTG
>PVHP010025479.1:0-25590 GCA_004024765.1 Zapus hudsonius | reverse complement strand
TCATCTGTTCTCTTGCTGATGAGATTTTTCTAGCATTTTGCCATTGTGAACAGCAAATTTAAAAACATTCTTATCCAAGTCAGCTGGCATGTAGATACTATTGTAGCAAAATGAGCATGCGCTCACTGCCCCCCTCCCCTGTATTCACTGTTACATCCTACTGACCTTTGTCTGCCAGATGGTCAATCTCATGCTTGAGGTGAGAAACTGTCAGGGCTCTGAAGTTCTGTGAGATATGGAAGTTAGGAGAGACAGGCTGGAGAATACCTGGGGAGAGTATCTGAATTTCCTGAAACCGTGTGAGTTGCTAGGTGCTTGTAATTTACATGCCTAAATGTCACATACATATGTCTGTATACTACTATAAAAATCTCTTTGTAACTGGGGTTCAGGGCCAAGAGTTCTCTAAGCTTGGACCCCCGGCCCGGTTGAAAATTAAACTCCCCTCTCCTCTTGCTGCAAAGGCTTTGTCTTGTGAAGGTCAGACCTCTCTGCAGAGGTACCCACTCCCCTTGAGGGGGAGGTGTCTAATTAGAGCTACAACCTAGGTGCTAAAAGTGACTGGTCAAATATAAACCAATCAGCTGTCTCTCTGGCTCACCTAGGATGAACTTTAATTTTCTTCCCCTAGAGGAAGTGGTCTCTTTTTTCTTCTTCCACGTGGCAATGGAGTAGAGGGGACTGCTGACCCAGGCCTCAGTGAGGTAAGGCCTAACACCCTACCCAAGCTAATGGCTGGGCTAGAAGGGCAGGCTCCAGACTTTTTCCCTCATGAATCTCTCTTTCTTATAAAAGGAGCCTTCTGTTATCTTTTCTTGGGCTGTTTATTTAGCTAAATAATATAAGTTTTGTTGACTCTCTGACACGTGTTTTCCCTACACTGGTGGCTGGAGAACTCTGTAACTTCTCACATGATTTCCCCATCCAACTCCCCTTTTCCTAATTTACTAAATTAGAATAAATGTGTAATTAAAATTTAATTCTGTCCCTGTGTACTGTGTAATTCTTTGGCATTAGAGGACACGAACTCGGAGTAGGAGGAGAGGGAAGGGAAGATTCCAAAACTCTCTCTCTCCCCATGTTGCTTACAATTATTAATTATAAGCAATCCGTATCAGTCTGTTTATTACGGGATATTTTTACAACAATACTAGACTTTCCGTTAGTAGGAGTAGAATAGGTGGCACATAAACTGTAAATTTCCATGTTATATTGTCTAAACACAATCTCAAGAAAGTTCAGAATAGATATGATGTCTATGTGATTTCCAATACCACATACAATTAAGCTTTGTAAATGTTTGCCAATGTAATGAAAATTAGCATGGTATTGAGTAGTGACCTTAACTTGTGCTTTAAGCACAGAAAAAGTGCAACTTCTACAAATATACCTGCCCATCACATGTATTTCTTCTGATATATAAAATTCCTTTTCATTTCTTTACCCCACTTCCTCACTTTATTCCTCTATTATTTATTTATTTATTTATTTATTTATTTATTTATTTATTTATTTATTTATTTATTTATTTTTGGTGTTTTCCCTATGTATCTATAGTTCTTCAGTTAGTCTTATAAAATTTAATTACTGGCTATATTTTTTGCTGATTTTTTTCTCCAATTTCAACTTATGTTTTCACTATGATTTTTTTTTTAATGAACCAAAAGTCTTAATATTGCCAGTGCGGTTTTCTTGCTATGGGTTTTAATGCCCAAGCCATTACCCTATCTGCAGATTATTTTAATTTTCACACATTTGATTTTTCAATTCCATTTATAGAATCTTCCTCCCTTTCCTTTCTGAAGAGACTAAGTTTCTAAGTTTAAGTATCAGTGTTGGTATCTAAGTTCTTCTCTTTTGACCCCTTTTGTAGTCTTATATTAGTTACATACCATCATTATTATGAAGTTTTACAATTAAGTCCTGATATCTGCTGTGAATAAATGTATAATTATTTATATAATGATACATGTAACAACAATAATAAAATAAATGAGGTATACTTACAAAGAATAGCATATATATACCTTAATAACATATGTGTTCAAAAAGTCCTAAATGTATATTGACATGTATATTGACATGCTTTTCAGTAAAGCAAAAATAAGTTAAAAAATAAATAAATAATTGTATTGATGACTACTACAATTAAAAGAAATTATACAACAATCAATAAAAATTTTCCCACAGGCTTATGGTAATAAAATCTAGAAATAAAATTCAATACATTTAAAGATTTTATCAAAGAAAAGTAATAGGGTTATTTCAAATAAGTGATAGGAAAACAATTGGTAAAACCTATCCTAGATAAATAAACAAATAACTCTTAGTACTTCAGGAAGAAATCAGAACATTATTAATCCACTGATGCACACTTCAGATGCAAAACCTTTCGTCATGTACAAAAGTGGGGAGTCACCACTGAAGGTGAGCTAGAGAGAGAATTGCTTGGCAGCCTGCCTAAAGTATGCAAATGCTCAAGGAGCTTAGTTATGCAAAGAGTAGAGGAATTTTCTTTCTCAGTTACTTATAAAAGTGTGACAGGAAGCTGAAGGTTAATTTGGAGGGACCAGTAATGTGCTAAATATAGAAGATGCTGCTAGAAACCAGCAAAGAACTTTCAACCACAGAGAAAACTGAAGCCAAGGTAAGAGAACATCTGGGGAAGTTCTTGGTCATGATGTGGAAACAGCAGAGAACAAAGCCTTCCTTGAAAATGAAAGGGAAGTGCTAAATTGCAGGGAGAATAAGAAGGTGGCTGGGGATCCAAAACAAGACTAATCAAGTAGCTTTTGAGATCAGTGCACAGGAAATGTGAGTACCTCATGCCATCAGATTTAGCCTGGCCCTTAACTTCTGAGTTCTGCTCTGAGATTCTGAACTCACCTAAAAGCCTTGCTGTCTTACAAAGATAGCTTTTGACGGAGCCACAGCTGAATCTCTTGCATTAAGAGTCATACAAAGACAGTCTGCTCAGAACACAATGATTGAAAGAATACTTGACACTGTAGATAGAGAATACTTTAGAAAACCAAGATAAAGCAGGAAAGGGAGAGGAAAGAAATCCTCCCCCTGGTTTATGCCTGTTCTATTCTTGAATATTCACAGAGCCTACTTGCCATGCAAGTTGCTCCATAAATATTTTTTTCTTGAATTCTGACAAGCTTTTGCAACCGCTATTTGATTTTTCCATATATTCCACATAGTTTTACATTGACTATTAAGGGAATAAACTTAGCTGACATTTAGGGAATTATGTAGTTCCATAGTAGATACTTCAAGTGAGGAATGCTTACACTAATTTTGTTCATCATAGTATGTTTTGATACAGCGCAGCTTCACAAGAATTGTTACTATAACTGCCTCCATATTGAAGCCAAAATATATAACCACATATTGTTTTTTGTTCTTTTTTTTTTTTCATTTTTCTGGTGAAGGAGAAAAGTCTTCCAGTCTGAGGTGCAGTTATTACAGTATGCTGAGGTTGGGAGCTGAAGGTTATGTTAGAAATAAATCTCTCAACCAATGTTATAAACTGAAGTTTGTGTCTTTATATAATTCATGATCTCAATCTTCTCACTACTGACTATGGCTACAGAAGTGCTCATTTAGAGAAAACAGTTATCCATTTTTTTTCTACATAGGCGCAAAAATGATTGTAGCCCTTTAGTTATAAAGTTATTTGAGGTTTACTTCCAATATTTGTAATATATGTTGTAGTCAGCCACATTGTGCTCTGATGAACCTCCAAACCAGGCACAGTTATTAAGACTCCAGGGAAGTTCCATAATGGCAAGAGGCTGGTCCCTCTTCACAGGTCCAAACACACCACACACACACACACACACACACACACACACACACACACACACACACACACAAAGAAGCCATCACCATCATGCACACAACATGCCAGCAAACAGACTAGGGGAAAGAGAGAGATTTCTTTTCCCTTTAGGGCAGGGTTTTGCAACCCTTTCCTGGATTTATTTATTCCCCGAGTCTCTGGAATTTCCAAGCTGCACTACCTTTCCAGGAAGGGATATTTGTTTCTAGCTTCCCTGAGCCCCCTTACACCCCTCACACTACTGAGAGAGTTGCCTTCCTGTAAACAAGCCAAGAGACCCACCCAAGATTACAAAACAGGTCAAGTTGACAACAAAATTTAACCATCACACTATACTTATGTGAATTTAAATATTTAAAGCTATCTATGAACAAAGATGGTGGAGATGGAAATATGTTGTTTCCCCAAGCTCTAGAAACTCCACTGAAAATGCATCAGGTTCATCAAGCCTTTCCTTAAAAATAAGGTAAGCAGCTGGGCATGGTGGTGCACACCTTTAATCCCAGCCTTTAGGGAGCAGAGGTAGGAGAATTGCAGTGAGTTTGAGGCCACCATGAGAATGCATCGTGAATTCCTGGTCAGCCTGGGCTAGAGTGAGACCCTACCTTGAAGCCCCCCCCAAAAAAATAATTAATCAATTAATAATTAAGGTAAGCAGTTTAGAAAGCATGAGATCTGAGGCTAGAATCAACAACATGGAGAGATTTTAGGGCAGAAGTATGGAAATACTTTTGGGTCAAGCTAATAACTATCTTTTTCTTTGTTCTTTTTCCCTGAAAGACTGCCATGTAATTTATTAGTTACATCTTCAAGATACCAAAATGAGCAGATGTATTTAGGACTTGTCTGTTTAAAGGCAATTGATGGGTAGAAGCACTGGAAGAATTCTAAAGATCCCGTCCTATTTTTCTCTTCCCAGTTTCCAAAACTTTTTCTTTCTTCAGGGCCTAAAATATATGTACAACAAGGCTGATGAGTTGAGATTCTTTACAAAAGAATTCATATTTACCATTATGCTTCTAATAGCAAGCATAAAAGTGTGCAGTATGCAAACTTACAAGGATTTTCTAGGATATATATATATATATATATATATATATATATATATATAGAGAGAGAGAGAGAGAGAGAGAGAGAGAAATATATATATATATAAATGCAGATATATCCTAGAAATGCATATATATTTCCTGCTTATATGGCTGTAAATCTCTAAGTTCCATTTGATCATGAATGCTTATAAGAATACAAGAGAAAGGAAAGATTTTAGAAAAGGTAACCTTACTCAAAAGTACCTTATAAAAATTAAATCATACACCTTGGTTTATGATAATATATAAGGGGTAACATAATATAAATATATTATATTAATAATTTATAATATATATTAGGGTAATATATATATAGCAGAATTCATATATATGAAAAGAAGAGTTCATTTTTAAAATTTTATTTATTTGAAAGGGAGAGGGAAAGAGAGAGAGAGAATAGGTACACTAGGGCCTCCAGCTGCTGCAAACTAACCAGTTTAACGTGCCACCTTGTGCATCTGGCTTTACCTGGGTACTGAAGAATCAAACCTGGTCTTTAGGCTTTGCAGGCATATGCCTTAACTGCTGAGCCATCTCTCATTTCCTAGTCCATCTTTAATGTGGACCTCAGGACCTTCTATATCCCTGGTGTCTCTCTTTTTTAGTTTTTCTCTTAGAGTATATTGAAAATATCAAACTGTAGAAATAAGAAGGAGTAACTATTGAGCCTCATAACTAATTCACGCCCAAATGTATCAGGTGTAAATGTCACTCTTTTCTCCAAATTCAATCCCAATGCAAAGCAGATATCTGTGTGCTGGAGTGCTTTCATTCCTCATTCATTCTTCCCTATATTTCATTCTTCAACAAACATCAGAAAATACATTCCACCTCCTATTCTTTTTGAACAGATGTTACTGACCTTATATCTCATCCTTCATCCTACTTGGGTAAGATTTGTTTTTCTCGGCATTAAAACAAGCATCCATCTCAGGAACTCATTAGTAGAGCAGGAAAATACTGGTCAGGAAGAATCTTGACATTGAAAATACTATCCAACTACTTTGGGAGTAAACTTTTTGTGATACACTTTCATAATTGTTAATGAAATACAATTATGCAGAAACCTGGAAACTTAGAAACAATGATCAGTTGAACACCTTTATTTTCAAAAGAGTTGAGATCCTGTGAGACCAATTTTCCTGACAGCTCCATTGATTTTTGCATTACTCATGCTCCTAACATTTTGTAATGCGGTAGCAATGAAGACTCATCACAGTTGATTCTAATACACTAGGATGTTTTACTACATATTTAATTACAATATTAATTAAGTTGATACTGTCACAATTAAAATAATATTATTATAGAAATATAAGAAAAGTACATTTAGATAACAAATATACAGTACTGAAAATGATTATAAATTATTCTTTAATTAATATAAAGTGTATGAACAAAAATTAAACAGAGCTGATGTTACAATAATTATTCTAAGTGTACAAAGCAGCTCTACCCTCTTGAACCTCCACATATTTAGGAAATAATTATTTTGTGGAGGGTTGTGTGTTAATTAAGGAAATGGAGCACATTAAACATGATACTTTATGAACACATGTTTCAATTTCTCCTTTTTCTTTTTTCATCACATTAATATGATAATAACTACAAGGAGTCATATTAAAAGTAGAATAAGCCAAAGTTAAATTAGGCTAAATGAATCTACTGCAGTTCTAATTTTAAAAAGTATATGTGCTGCTTTGTATCTTAAAATATTACTTATAATGCTTGTTCCTTTTTTTAAAAAAAAAAAGCTATTTCCCTTCTCTTTCCATCATTGAAAATCATGGCCAGTCACTGTGGGCTTGTGATTGCTCTTGTGAAATTTGCAGGGGATAAAATCACTTGACCTACATTTTCCTTTAAGCCCTTCCTTCCATAACCTGAAAGGAAAAAAAAAATATATATATATATATATATATCAGAGTTCACAGTGAGAGTAATAATCTTTCCTCTACCACCTACACCTTTATTCTCAAGATTCTGCAATCAACTATAATAGCCTTTGAGGACACTAATCAGTCAGACTGTAAGATTATTGATCCCAGAAAGAGTGCGTGAATGATTCCCTTTCATT
Organism: Zapus hudsonius; assembly: GCA_004024765.1. Lineage (NCBI taxonomy): Eukaryota > Metazoa > Chordata > Mammalia > Rodentia > Dipodidae > Zapus > Zapus hudsonius. The sequence goes on along the minus strand of PVHP010025479.1, from coordinate 18,575 downwards.
TCTTCATATCTGTAGGTAGCTTCAAATAAAAAAAAAACTTGGAATAATCAATGACTTAAAATTTTCTTTAAATAAATGTACAAGTTCATAATTTATAAAAAATAAATATAATGACAACTTATGTATTATAATTAATATTTATTTCTTATTTTGAGAGAGTTTCTTGTTCAGAGCAAGCATGCTACACACAACTTTGCTTTGCCATCAAAAAATTTGCAGTGGTGAGGTTTTTGTCTACAAGAACTCTATAATTCTCCTTTCTTAGACACTTTGATATGTTAGCTTGTGCATTCAGAGGACCAGCATTTAGATCCACAGAGAAATAATGGGGATTTGTGTTTGATCATGTACACAGGAGTAGTATACACAGATCAGTATAAATTGCACAGACTCGAGATAATGAGGTTTTCTTACCTCTTCCATATAAATCTCCTAACAAGAGAGCCCCAGGGTGCTGTTTACACTCTCTTGCATCCTAAAAGCTCAGTTTAATTTCAAACATCACATCCTTGTGAGCAGCTAATAATGTGTTAGCCAGATGATTTATTTGTCTTTGTATTCCCAACCACTGTCACATTGCAGTGATGTTAAAATTTGGTCTGAACTGAGAAAACTCACATGCTATTAAATCATAATCAATTAAAAACCATAAGTATTTCTGTATTATGTAATGTCATCCAGTCAATCAAATCAGGTTTTAAACTCCAAGTATAAATTATTAACTGAAATATCCTCCTTAATTAGAAAGAAGTTTATGATTTTAGAGAGAACTCACCTTCCAATTTATTTATTTGGTGTTTACTTTCTAGAAGTAAATATTAAGCATTTTCTTTCTGGAGTTAAATATGAAAGAAATAGACCTTATTTTACATGAGAAACTAGTATAAAATGCTTGAGACCAAGTTTGAAAGGAAATAGACAAGAATACACATGGAAATTCAGACATACTGCCATTTTATATAGATTTTTGTTTTGGTTCTACCACATTTTCCTTGAACAAAATCCATGTTCCATTTGCAAGATCTGTAATGTATCTTTAGAGAAGAAAGATAAGAGAATTCTTAAAAGAAGAGTTGTCTCTTGGCACAACTTGCAGGCTGATTGACCTAATGATGAAGGTGATTGGTGCCAATCAATGTATTCAGCTTTATAATTCTCTGCATCATTGGAAAGTGTGTTAGTTACTTTCCAGTCTCCTATGAACAATTATCTGAGTAGAAGAAACTCAAGGAAAAAAAAAACTCAAGATTTATATCAGTTTACAATTCCACATTAGTCTATCAGGGAAGGGACAACATAGAGGCCAGAACTTGAAGCAGTTGGTCACATTCATGACATAGTGAGGAAGCAAAGAGAGATGAAGACTACTGAGCAGCTCATTTTCTATGGTGCATTCAATGCATGACCCAAAGCCACAGAATGCTGCTGCCCATAGTTAGGATCGGTCCTCTCATCTCAATTAACCTGATCTAGAAAAATACAGATATTTCCAGAGATTTTTTTTTCCATGATGATTCTAAATCCTGTCAATTTGACAACCAGAGATTAACCATCTCAAATCCAAATCTTGTGAACATAACACTGAAGCATAATTCTTTTATGCAATAACCTTCCAGCTCTTGTTCCCATAGGCTCATGGTCATCTCAAATACAAATTCATTCAGTCCAAATTAAAATCTCCTCATAATCTTTAATAATCCCCATATTATCCTAAAGAATAAGTAAACATTTTTTTTTCTGATACTCATGAAACTATTTCTCTGTGATATCTATAAAATCAAACATAAGTCAGTCACATACTTCCATGACCCAGAATAAATATTCCCAATCTAAAATGGAAGAAAGAGAGCATGGTAAGAAAAGATCAGAACAAAGCAAGACCAAGGTCCCTAATCTCCAAATCCTACAATTCCATGTTTAGCATCTGTAGCTTTGATGGAGTCATCCAGGCTCCAAAGGGCTTGGGTAGCCAAGCCTTCCAACTCTGTAGCCTGAAGCACTGATAGATACCCTCACTTCTGGACTGGCTCTACCCTGAGCCTGCAGCTTTCCTAGGCAAGTATTGGATGGTTTTGGCATTTACAGTATCCTGACCTCTCTATTGCAAATCAGGATATATCTTCATTGCTTCACAGTGTGAACTTTCTGGGCCTCTTTACAGGACTCTTGCCTGTCCTCAGCAGCTCTCTGGAACCATGTTCCCCCCACCCCCTGCTCAATGCTGAAATCATGCCTCTGAAATCATTATGATATGGATGATATTGCCAAGTTCTTCTGCAGACTTAAGTTAAACACTTGGATTTTGAATGCCTTCTAGGCTGACTTTGACAAAACATTTACATAGAAAGTTGGACTTGAGCAAGGAATCCACTTGGTTTATGCTTTCTTCCTTGGAATGAATTTGGGTGTTCATGAGATGAATCCACTAATAGCTTAGTTTTGACTTTAGGTCACCTTTCCTAGTGTTCCAGGGTACTACATAAGATGTCTGCTCAATGGTGCAGATCTTATTAACAGTTCCATCTACTTTCTCAACACTGACCTGAATGTTATCCTGTATTCAGATTTCCACCATCAAACAAATTATTCCATTATATTTTAATTAGTAATCATTTAAATTCTGAGGACTTAGATAGAACCCAGACAGTTTATTTAACAGCATGTGATATACACCGACTCTAGTCCATTTTCTGATCGAGTCCCTATTCTCTCTAAACCTCATGAGTTTGGCCTCAACTCAAGTGTTTTTCTAGGAATTCTTGTTTTCCAAGCCTTACCAAAATGTCTCTTTAAGATCTAATTACAGTGTTCAAAGATTTCACTAGCTTGATGTTCTAAACCCTCATATATTTCTCCTCAAAACCAGTTCCAAGGTCTAAAAATCATATGGTAACTTTCATATTAGCGTCATCCCCACTTGTCAGTATTGGTTTTCAGTATTATTTTCAGTTACTTTCTCATTTCCTGTAACCAAATATCCAACCAGGAGCAGCTTAAGGAAAGAAAGATTTATTTCAGCTTCCATTCCATTGTGTAAGTGAAGACATGGAGGAAGCTGATCACATTCAGTCCACAGTTACAAACTAGAGAGAGATGAATGCTGCTTCTCTATTCACTATCTCTTTTTAGTCACAGAATGATGTAACCCACAGTGATGGTGGGTCCTCCCTAACCAAGTAACCTAACCTAGAAAATCCCTTCCAGACATTCCCAGAGACTTGTGTCCATGGCGATTTTAAATCCCATAAGGTTGATAATCAGAGATTAACCAACTCAGAAAGAAACAACATGTTAGAATTAGAATCTGTTGTAGCCATAATAATGTTAGTGTTGGGTTCAGCTTTAATGTTGGGATATGTTTTATTTCAAACCCAGCCATGACAGAAGAAACCACTGTTGCATGTAACAGCCCACAAGCACCCCCTCACACACACACCCTGACCCTCTCCCTGGAATGTAAAGGGAACTCCATTCTGGTAAAAGTAGGGCAAAGATCTTGGGCTGTCACAACTAAAAACCAGAGGTTTGCCTAGAGATTAGGCTCCCAGCATGTATATGTGACCACCAAGATGTAGGCAGAAGGTGTCAGGCCAAAAATGTGCATCAGACAGGTAATAAATAACTTGCCAGGAAGTACAGGCTTGTGGTTCAGAGTTCACAGGTGAAAAAATTGGGAACCAATCATATTAGAGCACATCCACCCCTATGCACAGGCAATCACCCAGGCAGAATGTGTTCCCACCACTAACTGCACAAATCATTTTAAAAGAATATTTTATGGATTTCCCACCTTGTGCTGTGATTTGCTATGATAGAAGCCTGCTGGCTCAAACTGTATTTAAGCTAGAAGAAATTTACAGCCAGGGTCCATGTTGACTCCCACTAGCCCAGACAGATCCGCAGACCCCAGCTAGCTGGGAATAAACCTCCCTGGGCGACTTGCATTATCACGTGTGTCCTCTGCCCTTCTGAGGGGTGGTTGACTTCTGACTGCAACAAATGGACTGTTTTCATCAGCCCATCTAGTTTTATCTTAGCTCAGCTTTGAAATAGAAGTGTGTATTGTAAGAGAATGTTTAGAATTTTTTTTCAATAAGGTCTTTTAGATTTACAATAGTTGAATTATAATTAAGATAGATAGATTGTTTAAGTCTGGATTTACCTAAAATAAGGTAGAATTTCCTTCAGATGACTTTTCTGTGGCTGACATGAAGCTGTACCATTCACATCCCCCTTCAGTTGCTCTGACAAACGGTATATTTGGCACCTCCTTCAGGATCTAATTTGCCTGTTTGGTAACCACTCAGAAAAACACTGATCTATTCAAAGCTCCCAAGTCAAGGCTTGTGAGGGTGTCCATCATAACTTCTTCTGTTATTCACAATGTCTCCTCCTTTCCTTAACAGGTGTTTATCATTAACAAATTTATTAGAGTTTATATTGTTCAGAACACATATAAAACACACCCAAAAAGAGATAGTAGATACTAGGTAGAGTCCAAAAAGTGGGCAAGAAGTTGGAATTTTCAGTTATTCATTGTCCTTTTGGAAAAAAAAAAGAAAGCAAATTTCCAGCAGTAAGGAGAAAAACAAATTATTTTTCCTACAGGATAGGTCCAACTGTTAAAAGTTTAACAGATGTAATTTTTCTGCCACCAAGAAAGATTTGTTAATGAGTTTGGCTAGTAGATGAATATTTATAGTAGTTATTAAATTCATTGCAGAAAACTGAAAAACAACTAAGCGCTAGTAATAAACAAGTAAAAAGCAAGTAAAATCCAGATTATCTCATTTTGTATAGTAAATAAAATTAAGAAAAAGACCCATGATTTAGTGGTGTAGGTGACAGAACTCAAAGAAAACTAAATGTCAGTCCAACACATATTGTTGGACCAAGAAAAGGACCATTGTTGGGAATATTTGATATTTTTGGCGTATAGGTGGATACCTCAGATGGTATGGTGTTATCTAAGTAGTGTTCCATATGTATTTCAACTCCCAAACCACTTTCTAATGTGTGAGCTTGAAGAAGTATATGATTTTATTTTATATCTTTTCACTTCTCTCTATCTCTCGTCACACACACACACACACACACACACACACACACACACACACACACACAAATCTTCTTTGAATGGAAGCAGGTAGCCTTCTTAGGATTTGGCCTCACTTCTTTTCCATATGATATACATGGGCCCTACTAAGAGATTAATATGTAAATATGAAGGCTATACCCACAAAATAGTTATGATCCTTTACAGGTGCAATTAGGAACACAGGAAAGTCAATATTGGACTATATTCTGATGGTTTAGGTAAATGTTATTATGCAACTGAGTCAATAAGAAATCATTCACTCTAAAGTCCACCCGAAAGAGACAAAAATGAGGACCCAGGGAAGGGCTGCAATCTTGCTGCTGGGATGATGAGTTATGACAAAATGGTGGTCTGTACTTTAGGAAGTTGAAAGGGTAGAAATGCCACGAAAGTAGTCCAAGAAATAATTTAAAGAAGTGAAAATCTGGGAATGGATATGTAAAATATACATCTACAGTCTCATGTACTCACACTACAGCCAGCAGGTTATTGTATTCCAGAGAAAATCTCCAAGTCAACAAGGAATAAAATGGGAACAGAAATACCAGGATCCTCTCAAGTATAGCCGCACAGAGTATCTCACTCTTGTAATCCAGAAGTTGAGAATCTGGAGCAGTGATACAGGATTTGGAGTCCCCCCCCCAAGTTTATAAAGCTCAATTTTGGGTCCTGTTCCATTCTTAACAAAGAATTGATAAAAATGAAACTCAGGAAAAATTAATTATAAATCATTATGTTCATCCAGGGGGAAATCACAAATTGTGCGGTATATTTAAGGGAGATTGGGATCTGTGAAAGGAGTCTAGAGCCAAATCATAAACACATGGGAAGTTGAAAGGATGCTGTCATGTAGAAGACGCTGCATAGTTTGTAAGATTCCTTTCAAGGAAAAAATGAGGTCTTTAGGGAAAGACTGGAGTAGAGCCGCAAGCACGAGGGGGTGAGTTCACAAAGCTCATTTAGGAGAAACTAAGGCTTCCCAGGAGATGTTAGAGTAGAGCTTCAAGCACATGGAAAGTAGTTCAGAAAGCTCATTTAGGAGAAACTGAAGCTTTCCAGGAAGCAGCCAACAAGTGGACGGTAGTTTACAAAGCTCATTTAAGAGAAATTAGAGCTTTCAAAGGAAGGACTGTAGTAAACCACAAGTACATGGAAGGTAAATCCAGATGCTTCTGTGGGGAGACTTAGGAGAAACACACTCAGCATCTGCCTTTTACTTCCCCATGAAAAGAAATTAAGAGGGCAAACAGTGAGACCCAAGGAAGAGTAACAGGGGGGAAAAAAACCAAAGCACAAACTAAGAAATTCAGAGAAATGAGTAAGGAAAAGAGTTACACACTCAAGGTTACCTTTAGTTTAAAGAAATTACATAGATAGCAGGCCTAGAGTTAGGGAAAGCAGCTGTTTGGTAGATCTGGAGTGTAAGGGAAAACACGAAAAGGATAGATTCAGGAAACAAAAGATGTGTCATGCATTTAATGAACTGAGAAGTTAGGACAAACTATAAAATAGAGGCAAGCAAAAAAGTTCCCCTGGATCAAGAAACAGTTTATATACCCCCCCCCCACACACACACACACACCCAGCCATGCTGGATGAGGGAAGAGGCCATATTCACAAGTACCCCTAGGGCTGGAGAGAAGAGAGGCAGACAGAACAAGAAAGTTATTCACATGAAGGTACTGTGCTGTGATTTCCCCTCACCCAGCCAAACTGGGTGAGTAGTAAGCCAGAGTCACATGTATCTCTGTGGCCATAGCCAAGAGAAGAAGAGGGGAAAAAAAAACAGAAAGGAAGGAGAAAGAATTCAGGCAGGAGCAGACCAGGGACAGCTCTCTTGGGCATTTTGGTGGTGCACTAGACTGTGGGCAGCAGAGGGCGCTGTAGTTCAGTCTCTATTAGACACAAGTTTCATTCCTGCCACCACGACTCAGGGAACAGAATGGAAGAGGGGGCAGAAAGATTGTGACAGCCTTAGTGGGGAGAATATCCAGAGGCATGGCACCCCTCAGTAACAACACTTTTGGGCTAGGAGAACCTGGCTGAATACTAGGCTATCCATGGTCCCCTACCACAAGGACTGATCCAGACTTCCCACGGAGGAGGATATCCAACTGATTGGGGATGGGGAGGGAGGTATTGGGGAACTGGGGATAACAACTCATTGTTTGCCAATTAAATAAAGGAACTCATTATGGACAATAAAACTTTAAAAAAAAGACTATCAAAGTGTTTAACAAGTGTTGTAAGTTACTCAACATTCTTAAATAACCCCTCATCCATATTCTTGTTAGTAATCCCAGTGAAACCCATTGGTTCAACAAGCTAGACTTAGGTGGCATGATTTTTTTTTGGGGGGGGGGCTATTGATATTGCCTATCTGGTTCAAATCATTCTTTTCAGGTATCCTCAGAAAGTGTCATGTAACGTGTGTGTGTGTGTGTGTGTGTGTGTGTGTGTGTGTGTGTGTCTAAAGAAATGAGACAATGTAGTTCTCGAGCACATTTCACTTAATCTCATTGTAGCTGATTAGAACAAAGTTTAGATGTTGAGATTTTCACAATGGTAGAAGGCCTTTTCTTCTTTGAGTAGTGAAAAGTCAGTCTGAATGGTGTAAGTTTTCAAAAGTCTATGCGGGTGGAGAGAGGAACAGTGCCTGCGTTACAGTAGAGATTCTTCAAGTTAGTACGTTAAAAGGAAACAAAAATTTAATTAGAACAAATTGCACTTGATTTATTACTTAAAAATTCAGAAAATATGTCACCTTATAACTTCGAAATGCTACTTAAAAAGTGGCTAAGCTGCAGTACCACAGTAATCACAGAGGCTGACCGAAATCTAAAAGCATACAGCCTCAGCAAAAACCTGCTGGAAAAGAAGCTATTCAGAATTCACTGTGTGAAGGAGCCAACGAAACCTTTAAAACAGGCATCTCAAAAATAATAAAGATGGTCCCAGATGGCTTGGAGATAATTCCACACCTACAGCTGCTGTGTCAAGATAAAAATTCATACTATGAGTTTGTGTGCTCAATATAGCACAACAGTGGGCTGTGGAATCACAGAGTTGATCATAGCATGTTCTGTCACCATCAAAGAAGACTTTTTAACAACCAACAGAACTGTCCTATCTAGCAGTTACTGGGCAGACTCTTAGTCACTGCTGAATTCTGAAGATGGCAGAATACATACAGAACATTCGTGTTATAGTGTTTCAGAGGCAGCCTAGGCTGTGAGATGCAGAACACTTGAAATCTGAGATTTAGGTAAGAGGTTCAGGGAAAAAAAGCTGTCAATTTTGTGAAAATATCAGCTAATACTGGGTAACATCATTTTCCAGTCATCATAGAAAATTAGCCAGATACCTCAGAAAAGATTTATAAATATGAAAAACTATAATTAGGGTGATGATTTTCTTAAGTAAACAATTTAATAAGAACTTCATCCTGACACCTGTTTTAATGTGTCATTTATATAAATAAATGTCATTTATATAAATAAATAAATATATAAAATACATTCATATTCTAATTTCCAAAGTCACAGGACATTTAAAAAGTACATATAATATTTTTAATATATATTTATTATCCATAATGAGTTACATTATTTAGTGGGCAAATAATGAGTTGTTATCCCCAATTCCCCCCCTCCCCATCCCTGATCAGTTGGATATCCTCCTCCGTTGGCTGTCTGTATTAGTCCTTGTGGCAAGGGATCCTGGATATCCTAGTACTCAGCCTGGTCTTCCTGGCCCAAGTGTGTTGTTACTGAAGGGTGCCATGCCTCTGGATAGTCTCCCCCACCACGGCTCTCACAATCTTTCTGCCCCCTCTTCTGCTCAGTTCCCTGAGTCGTGGTGGGTGAGTATTAAGGCTGCTTTAATGTTGCGAGCTTAGGGGTCTTTGTGTCTAAAATCCTTGGTTTCTGTCTCATTGGCCTATCCTGTGTTGATTGAATGGTCCCTTGTTCATCTGTCATTGTCTGCTGGGTTCCCTATGGGTCCTCCACGATATGACTGTGGTGGCTCCTCTCTTGCCAGGATCTCAGCCATCGGCCTACGGTTGGTTGGTAGGGTTAGATGGGCCACAGCACTCTCGTTGCATCCTGAAAAACACAAACACTTCCGATGATACAACTGCCATGGGTTATTATCTATGCTAGTGAGTGGGCATTGCAGATATCTTTTAATTGCTCAGACAAAAACTCCACCAGAAGAAATTTATGGGAGGAAAGTTGTTTATTTCAGGATTATAGATTATAGAGAAAGCTTCATCATGGCAGAGGAAGCTGGCTCACATCATCATATATCCATATCAGAGAAAGAACAGTCAACACCAACAAAGAAGAGCTAACTGTCTTCAATTTATGGCTGGACACAAGCTCCACACCCCAGTAACACACATCTTCCAGCAGAGCTCTGCCTATGGAGACTTAAGTATGAAGCTTTATCTTAATCAAACATTTTGAGTCTTTAGGGGACATTTTCATTGAAACCACTATATTCTTCTAGCTCCCATAGATTCATGATCATCTCACAATGCAAAATGGGCTCTGTTGAACAGCAGAAGTCCCAATAGACTTTACCAATTTTAACACTGTTAAAAAGTAAAAAGCTTCATCCAAGATTCAAGACTCCCTTAATAATGATCCCTGTAAAGTCAAAACAAAAGCTACATACTTTCAACCTATAGCAGATTAAAATTAGATTTCAACCTAATAGCAGAGTAAAAATTTTCCATTGCAAAAAGAAGGCATAATGAGGAGAGACTAAACAAATGGAATATCAATGACCAGTAGGCAAACATCAAACATTAGCAGTTCCAAGTCTGACATCTGTAAGCAGTAATGGAGTCTATCAATTCTATCCCTCCTTCTAGCCTATTTACAGCCTGGGGAACACTACATCCTGAGCTGCAACCTCTACTTGGCAGCCATTTGACAATATTGGCATCTTCTTGGGTCTCCATTGCAACTCATGGTTCATCATCCATATAATGGCCTTAACTGGGCCTCTCTATATAGTGATTTCAACCTGAAATCACATGGCTGCTTCTCAGCGGCTCCTGGAACCAGTTCATCATTATCCCTCTATACAATGTCCTCACTGGGTCTCCATATGGGCATTGCAACCTTGTTACACGTTGGCATGTCTTAGTGTTTCCGGGAACCTGTTCATCTTCATAGTTCCATATAATGGCCTTACTGGGTCTCCATACAAGGATTTCAATCCTGATTCACATAGCTACATCTCAGTGTCTCCTGGAAATGTTTGATTCATGAATCTTTTCCCTGCATCATCATGCTTCCAAAACCAATACAAAGTGTGTAGCTTAGTGTATATATGTGTAAATCCAGTGGAGAATAAAGCAATACAGCTGTAAGAACTGGATAATCCCTTAGAATTCTTTCTTCAAGTCTCTTCCTTGCAAAGAACTTGCATTCTTACTTGCTTGTGCCTTTTATGGCTGGGTTTCACCCTCAGGAATCTTTTCTGTTGTCCGAATGCACAACAGATGACCCACCTTTCATGATAATAAATCTCATCAACAATTGCATTTTAAGTAGCCTAAAACCAGTATCTGTGCCTGTAACTTCAAATTGGTTTACATTTATTTCAATGACAAACTTTACATATTTCATTTTTCTGTTCTATATCTTCCACCAAGCGCATCAGTTCCTTACTTTAAAATTCAACTTTATTTAAATTTTATGGAATGCTCAGAACACAGCCAGCCTTTCTGACAGTAGCCAACATGAAAAAAGAAAGTTCTCTCCTTACCCTTTCAATTTTCATCAGCCTTCCTAGTCCACAATTCTCTATATATTTAGAATTTTCAGTCTCTAACCAGAATATCCCATTTACCTTTGCTTATAAAAATACAAGGCTTCTCCAGTCCAAAGTAAGAAATCCTTCTACATTCCTTCTATGCATTCCCAAAAGCAAAACCCACAGTGTGATATTCACTGCAATAGTGTCCCCACTTCTTGGTACCAATTTTCTTTTGCGGTTTCCTTCACATTGCTTGGATAAATACCTAAATAAAAGCATCTCATTGGAAAAATTGGCTTATTTCAAGCTTACAGATTACAGGGGAAGCTTCAATATGGCAGAAGAATCTGTCTCACTTCAACATACAGCCACAGCAACAAACAATCCTGAATAGGCCCCATGTCATTTGACCTTAGAACATAAGCAGAGTTGGGCCTGTTTCATACTTAGGTGGGAAAAATAAGCTAAAAGATCCCACCCTTCTGATTGTCTTTTGTAGTGTAGGAAAATATACACAGTACTAGAGTTGTCATTGATAATCCTGCTCAGCTATGAACAGTATGAACATGACAAAGAAGATGTATCAGTTGATGCAATAAAACCATGACTCTTATGGGTGCAACCTTCTGTTTTTTGATTCATTTTAAGGCCCAATACCCAGGCAGGAACTCATGTTTGGCATGGTAAACCAAGGCAAGAATATGTGACTAATGAGTTCATAGGTTTCAGGGAAGGGGCTACTAGTATTGTTTTGTTAAACAGTTGTAACTGTCAAATTGCCTTTTAAACATTTGTGCTCATGACCACAGATTATGGCCACTGCTAGCATTTATTGTAAAAACATCTTTATATAAAGTGAGCTGTGGTTATTGCCAAATTCATAACTAGTCAAGCTGCTGAGTATAAAAAAAACAGTTGCCATGGCATACGAATCCAATGCCCACACACAAATGGAAAAATAAACAAAGCACAAATAAGCATATCACTATCACCTCCTACAGGGATCAGGGAACACTGTGAAAGATTAGGGTAGAAAAAAAGTAAGAGTTTGAAGAAGGAGACAACCATTGTATAGCTATGTCCACTGAATTGAAACAGTCCCAAATAAAGTCATTGGTTTACTGAGATAGACTTGGGTGGAATTATTTTTGTTGTTTGTTTTTTGTTTTGGGTTTGTTCTTGGTACTCTCTCTGGGTCATATATATTATGTTTATGCTATCTTTCCAAAAAGTTACTATACAGTGTGATAAAAATTGACACAATTTTCTAGATGTCATCTCCAACATATCAGAAATATTACACTTAACTCTTCTACTTTTTAAGAGTAAGCTTATATAGTTACATAACTATCTTGGTTTATTTATACAAATTTTAGGGATTTTTATATTTTCATTTTATTACTGTTTTAAAATAATTTTTTTTAATTTTAAAAAGTTATTAGAATTTTACATAATTCCTTCTCACCAACCTCCTTTGCCCAACTTCCTTCATCCCCTCCACCTAATACTCTCTACTTTCTGATTATTCCTTCTTCTATGTTGACATATATTTTTCCCTACTCCATCATCCATAACAACCTGTAATTGAACCCAATTTATACTGGTCTTCTGCCATTAATGACAGTCCCTGTGAGATCGTGGACACAACCTGTGGCTTCTGAGCACAAAATTTGAATCCACACAGAGTGCTTCTTTCCAAATTCTCCCATTTATTAACCAGATATATATTTTAATAAGCTAATAATGATTAGGCTTCCAAATGGCTTATTTGTAAGTTCTTAGGTTTGGTAGATTCTCCTCCCAACTTATTCTCTGTTTATTTACTAGATTGTGTGCATATGTATGTGATATGTTATGTTTGGTGTGTGGTGTATATGGTGTGCTTTTTTGCAGTTATGGTGCCTATAATAATGTTTTATGATAAATTAGTTATATTAAAATATAAGTTCCCAGTTACCCTTAGGATGATGTAAACACAATTTTGAAAACAATAAGTAATGAAAACCCATGATGAGGAAAACTCATAAATTTCCAAAGTAAGGAATTGTTTAGAAAAAGGGAAATAAATATGGAATTTTATCCAGAAAATTATAGAATAACCTGTATTTTGAATATTATCGAATGACCTATTTAGCTTCATTTGAAAGCTTAAATGAGCAAAAGATCACTTCAAAATAAAACAGTTTGAAGTATCAATTCTTACCTTTATTAATGTTTTAGAAGGAGATTACAAGTAGTAACCAGATGTCATGACAAAATACTCTACTTATTGTTATGACCTTATAAGAGCTTTTTCTTCATAAATACTATAAGTTAAATAATATAGAAAATTAATGCTAAGAAGTCATATACACCCTATTTGCATAACTGAGTAAATTGATAATTGCCGAGCTTACCCTTGTGACATTGAAAAGACAAATTTAGTTTTGTTAACATAGGCTAATTGATTAGATCTCCCTCACGTGAGCTTCATAACTCACAAGCACACATAACAGATAACAGAAAAAGTTATAAATCTCTTAAGGTAAGTTTCTTGGCTATCTATTTATTATTCATGTTCCTTAAGGGGCTAAATACTTGCTGTGATAGTTTTGCATTTTTCAGTTTTCAAAGCAACAGAAAAATAATTGAAAGGTGCACTAAGTTTTTGATCATTGGAATATCAATGATATGAGGAATTTTTTCCCTCTAACTTGGAAATTTATCCATAGTGTTCCACTTATCAGGGTATAGTCAACTTCATTCTAAAATCTTTTCTTACAAATGCCAAAACAAATAGTTCATTCACTACACACTAGCTATTGAAGTCCTAAAGAATTGATATAGTCTGTCATTGTTTTATTTACTCTGTTAAGAGTGACCTCAACATTTCAAATGCACTAAGGAGGCTGCAAACTAGTTTAGAGGAGTCATCAATGAACAAGTTATTACCAAAGGACAAAAGCTAAAAGTTCAAAGTAATGTCTTCAATATCTATCCTCTTATAGAAACTAATGGTGAAGAGAAAGAAGCAGCTTCTTGTCCAACTTTCCAAGTTCAGCAAAGTTTTTTTTTTGTTGTTGTTTTTATTTGTGATGGTTAATGTCAATTAGACAGGTTTTAGTATCCTCATGGAAACACATATCTTGGCATGTCTGTTAGAGATTTTTGACATTAGGGTCCACCCTACATGTGGGCATAACAATTCATATGGGCTGGAATGTAGGACTGTATAAAAAAGAGAAAGCTAGGTGAACATTCGGTATTCATTACTCTCTCTCTACTTACTCTCCGCTAATGTGATGAGTTCCAGCATACCACTCGTGCCATGCATTCTCCAACAAGATGAGGCTTCCCCTCAAAACTGTAAGCAAAATTAAAACTTTTCCTTCAATAAATGATCCTAGTGTGGTATTTTGTCTAAGCAATGAGAAAGTAGCTGATACAGAAAGCTCTTACTAAGAAGTGGTGTCAGTGCTTGAGAAATTGACTATGTGGTTCTTAGTCTTTTAGACTGGTGGGATATGAAAGGAATTTGAACTCTGGACTTGAAAGGCTTTACCATGCTATAAACAGATGTCAACGGCCATTCTGTTGGGCATTTGGAAGACCAGAATTCTGAGAGAAATGTTGACTACAGAATGTTGGCTTATGAGGTTTCAGAGATGAATAAGGATTCTATTGGGATCTGGGCTAGAAGCAATTCATGTGATATTCTGGTAGAGAAACTAGCTGCAATCTGCCTATGTTCTGAGAACTAGAGCAAAGTTGAATTCCAAAGTAGTGGGCTAGTATGTTTAGTGGAGGATATTTCAAGGCCAAGAACACAGAGACTATCATTTTGCCACCTTGATCCAGATATACAAAGAAAGAGAAGAAAAGGCAGAGAAGAAACATTTCATACATTTAATCTTTGGCACAGAATCAAAAGTGAACATATTAAATTCCCAGACACAGAAATTTCAGGAACTTTGGATGTAATTGTTAAGGAGAAATCTCCTGCTCTGCACTGGGTCAATAGGAAAGATGTCCTGCAGGCAATACTGAACTCATTGAAGGCTCAAGATAGTAAGAATATGAATTCTTTTAAAAGTGGACCTTAAATTAAAACAGAGTTCTCAGGACTGTAAGATAACTTCCAAAAAAAAAAAAAAGCTGAAGGCTCAAGAAAGATCCTGTCCTAGAGAGAGGCTACAGATAGCACAGCTGAAGGTACAGAATTACTCAACCCTTTTGGAGTCAGAGGATTTCATTTGATTCCCAGATATCAAAATGGAGATGCAGAGTTTGAGGTTGGCACAGCTCATTTTCAGCTAGGTTTTAAGACCATCCTCTTTCACCATTATGGAACTTCTAGATCTCTAGCTTCAATAAATCCCTTCCTCCAATATCTGTGCCTGGTTTGGAGGTTCATCCCAGTGGCTGGTGGCTGATTATATCAGTCACCAACAGTGTGAATAAACAGGGGCTGCTGGAAGCTACAAAATCAACCAGCCCTGCAATGTACACACTTGTGAAATAGTGGCACACAGTCTTTGCAGGTAATCAACTGTCCTCTGATTGGACATGAGGCCTGCTCAGTTTGAAATAACTCATATCTGTTACTGGGAACTAAGCCAGAATCCCATGGTCAAGAAACTCAGACATCAGAAAGAAGTCCCCATTGCTCTCTAAGCAGAAGGGTAGACGTAATCACTAGAAACTCTCAAATACTATAGATATCTTCTTTAGTGCAAGAATCTTTTTGTTTAAAATTTTACCGATGGCTGAGAAAATTCAGGAGATTCATGATCCATCAACCTGACAAGAAATGATAACCAACTGTGTACCATATGATGTGCCACCTCTACCTCCTCTGGTGGGGCCCAAGAGCAACTAAAGAGAAAGTGGCAAAATGACTGTTGCTCCCAATGCTAATCTGACAACAGACACTATGGTCAATCAAAACAGACTGAATCAGAAACACACACACATACACACACACAGAGGGGGGGAGGGAGGGAGAGAGGCTACAGAGAAATCAACACTAAACCAGACTGCTGACATATAAACCAAGACTGAGGGACCATCAGAGAAGATGAGGGCCTGAGACACCCCTCCCACCCCTTTCCAAAGATTGACTGAGACCTTATTTACCCAACAGTGCACATCAATAACTATACTGAGGAGAACCCTCAGGGAGAGTGGGACTGAAGGAGAGGGGAGTTAGATTACAACCTTTGTTAAAAAAAAATAAATAAAGGAAGAAAATTAATGAATTTAAAATTTTAAAAAGAATGTAATTGATACACTGCAATTATAAATTAATGTTCTTTACAGTGACACAATTAATACAAATTGATCTTATTTCTAATTCATATGCTGTTTCAGTTACCTTCACTTTGATAGGTCAGTTAATAAGACGAAAGGTTTAATTCAGGCTTACAGATTCCAGAGAAATCTTCATTCTGGCTGAAGTAGCTGGCTCACATTAGCATACATCCACAACAGAGAGGGAAAAGGTCAACACTAGTGAACAAGAACAGCCAGAGCTCAAGCTAGCGCTCCACCCACTTAGTAGAGCTGGACTCAAGATCCACCCCCAGTGACACATCTCCTCCAGCAGGCCTCCATCTGCAGATGAATAAGTAGGAAGGAAGCTTTGGGAGGATTGCAGTGCCTTTGTTCTCTTGAAAGGAAATTATTGTTTTGATTAAGAACCATACATCAGTGACTAACTTCTCAAATGACAGAAACATTACACAATGAACCCTGTCTCTGAGGTTCACACTGTAATTTATGGAGGCTTTGGCTTTTGCTTGGATTATGATGCTTCCTGCTGGGGTCAAAATAGTTGTTGGTGTCAAAACAGCTTACAGTGGGCTAAGAAGTTTAATTACATGTCTGATCTTGTGCTAAGGAATGGCATATAAATGTGGAAATTGTTGTTTGGTTACTTGAATTAATTCTCTCAGTACAACAGTTTATGAGTTCTACTCTACAAAGAACCTGGGTCTAAACAATAACCAAAGAGAAGGCTTTTGAAAATTTACTTGTTATTAAGCTGAGATGCATGTGTAATTCTACTGTGAAAATGTACTATGCTTTCATTGACAGCACAAGAGGAAGGTTATCAACATTTCAGATGTCTAACGTTGTAAAATTTATGTAACTCCTAAATACTATTTTGCCTGAAAAACTGCATAAGAATAATACAAAATCACTGCACACGGTGGTGCATGCCTCTAATCCCAACATTTGGGAAGTGGAATTAGGAGGATCAGGAGTTCAAGGCCAATCTCAAGTACCCAGTAAGTTCTAGGCCTATGTGGGTTGAATTAGACCCTGTTTCAAAAATCAAAGAGGAGGGGAAAGAGAATAGTGCAACTCCAGTAAAACTATGAGGACTAACTCAAGAAACCTTTTGGAAGGTTACCCATAAAGAGTATTTTACATTTAACAGAAAAGATTATTCCTATTTTTATTTGCCTTGACTAGAACTGGTTTTTTTTTTGTTGTTGTTGTTTGTTTGCTTGTTTTTTTTAACTCAAAAGATTGATTGAGTGGGAATGTTAAATTGTCAAAGATTATTCCTATTTTTATTTGCCTTGACTAGAACTGTTATTTTTGTTTTTGTTGTTTGTTTGCTTGTTTTTTTAACTCAAAAGATTGATTCAGTGGAATGTTAAATTGTCAAGTACTCTTTAATCTATATATCCACAGAGGTAGTAATATCCTTCTGATGTTGAGAAAACCATTTTTGAGGTTAATATATGAAAAGTTTTACAGGGCTGGAGAGATTGCTCATTGGCACTTGCCTACAAAACCTACTGACCCCTGTTTGATTCCCCAGTACTCACATAAAGGCAGATGCAGAAAGTGGCACATATGTCTGGAGTTCATTTGCAGCAGCTGGAGGCCCTGGCACACCCATTCTCTCTGTCTGTCTCTCCTCTATATCTCTCTGCTTACAAATAAATAAATAAAAATTTCCCATAGAAATAAAAAAATCTTCAATTAAATACCATAGAAACAAGAGAAAGTCTACTAATTATAAACATGATGTAGTTGTGATATCAAGGAGATATTATAAATTGAATTATAATATATTGATTTATTATTTAAAAAGTAAGGATGTAAATATTCCATAGTTAAATTTTACAATATTACTAATTTTATACATATTGCTTATGAAAGAAGATAAACAAAATTAATTTCCTTTTCTTGCCAAAATTTCAAAATAGCTCACATAAAGGTAAAACAGGATGAAATGCCCAGTAACAGAAGGTGGTATCGTTTACAGTTCAGTGTTGGTCATGTGGCATCCATCTGAATGGATACTGGGACTCTAAAGACAGCTTTGTAATCTGGAGTGAAAATGGAGAAAAATTTTTAAAGGTTCCAATTACCTGCCACGTTTCCAAAATGCAGTAAGCAATTTCTCTCTGCTGAGTTCTCCCACACATCATTTTCTGAAGCATTTAATGTGAAAACAAAGAAAGAATTCTTTTACTAATGCTTTTTTAAAACAAAGTTTAAAGAAACACATAAAAGTTATGCTAGGTTATAGGTATTTTTTCTTTTATTGTTTCGTTGATTTGACCGTACATTTCTCTTGCCTTCTAAGGTACTAAGAAATATTTTCCTTCTATTATTTTTCCTTATTCAAGGGTAAAAAGCAAGGCATTTTATTGAAATATCTGAAAGAATAAATCATGCTCTTAGCTTGATCAATTTACATATGACA